>JANSVA010295089.1:0-25020 GCA_025504915.1 Erythroxylum reticulatum
TATGCGTATATTCAATAATTCCAGCATTCTTCAATTTAGTTTAACACTTATAGCACATAATACTCAAATGCATCATACATAACAAATTAATGATGCAATGCACAACAAATGCCTTAAGAGTTCCATGAAAACAGAATGGAGAAACCGAAGTTTACCCCATAAACAGAATGAGTCCAATTTCGGACCTTATATGCCACAAGCGGGCAGCCAAGAGAAGGCTATTGTTAACGTGCACATGACAAACAAAATGTTTCCATGCTCGCCCAAATAAAAGCTCATAATCATGATCAAAATTGTGTTATCATATGCTCATAATTTCATACTTTTTCTTCCTTTCATTTAATTCAAAATGTTATAACCTCTTCCAAGGTATAACATAACCACAATGCAACATGCATTTTCAATCAAGTCATAACAATTCAATTTCAAGCAAATCCATTTTGAGAAACCACATACACACACATAAGCAAGAATTTGCCTAATCACAGAATAACCATAAATAAATTGCCCACCTAATTAGCTTGTGAAAATCCAAGTCAAGCCTACCTTTTCCCTTGCTCTTGAGTAGGATTCTCTTGGTTTCCCAAAACAACCAAAGTTCCATTCAAAATAAAATTCCAATAAAATTCTTAAACTTCAAAAAAATTCAGAAAATTGCAACAAACACAAATTAAACTCAAATCGAACCTACCTATAGTCTATCTAGGTTAGAAAACCTAAGATCTAGTTTAGAAACCCTAAAATCAGTTGGGTTCTCTTAATCCATCTTCTTCCCACATAAACCTATTTTCTCTCTAACTCTTTCATCCTCAATACAACTCATTCCTTTAATAAAACAAGAAGAAAAGATGGTTAACCTACCTTAACAAACTTGATTTTTCTTCTTTTCTTTTTCACTGAAACCTCTCTTCTCCTCTCCTATTTTCATTTTTCACTTTCCTCCCTCTTTAATTCACGTTTTTCTCCTCTTATAAGCAAGAGAACGTATTCTTTTTCCATTTATACCCTTAATGAGCCTAAAAAGTCCATCTTACCCTTCCTTATAAGCTTATGTTCTTTTATGCTTAAGTGATCTCCTAAAAATGCCCTTGAACATCCTTATTAAATTAACACTTTAATTCCACTTACCCATTCAATAAATCCTACTAACCTTGACAAAATTATAACTTAAAAACTTTAATCTATCTAAATCTCAAAACTTTTTCAAATCATGCTTAACTTAAAGAAAAAATTTTCAAGGTCTAACAACTCTCCCCCCTTAAAGAATTTTGTCCTCGAAATTCTTACCTGAGACATTGAAGAGGTGTGGATACTTCTCCCTTATAGCCTCCAAGGGTTCCCACGTGGCCTCTTTCGTAGAATGGTTCTTCAACAAATCTTTAACTAGCTTCATAGTCTTGTTTCTCAAAACCTTTTCTTTTCAATCTAAGATCTCCACTAGTTGTTCTTCATAAGTCAAATCCTCTCTTAACTGAACTTCTGAAGGATGAACTATGTGTGAAGGATTAGACCGGTACTTCCACAACATCGATACATGGAAAATATTATGAATCTTAGACAACTCTAGTGGCAAAGCTAGCTTATAGACTAAAGGCCCAATCTTCTCAATGATCGTATATGGGCCTATGTATCTTGGACTAAGCTTGCCCTTCTTACCAAATCTCAAAACTCTTTCCATGGAGAAGATCTAAGAAACACTTTGTCTCTAACTTCAAATTCCATCTCCTTTCTATTTGCATCCATATAGCTCTTCATTCTGTCTTAAGATGCTTTAAGTATCTGCTTCACTAATTTAATCTTATTAACTGTGACTTGTACCAACTCATATCCTACAAGTCTTCGTTCACCTTCCTCATCCTAACAAATAGGATTTTTGCACCTCCTACCATACAAAACATCATAAGGTGCCATTTGAATTCCTGAGTGAGGAATTATTATAAGCAACTTGATTAAAGGTAAATGATCATCCCATGAACCTTTGAAGTCCATAACACAAGCTCTTAACATTTCCTCCAATGTCCATATTGTCCTTTCTTATTGATCATTAGTTTGTGGATGGAAAGTTGTACTAAAGTGCAACTTGGCTCCCAAAGCCTCCTGTAAGCTTTCCCAGAATCTCGAGGTAAACCTGGGGTCTCTATTTGAAACTATAGAGCTTGGAATTCTATGAAGTTGGATTATTTCATCCACATATTTGTTGTCCAAAACATTTAAAGAATCTATCTACTTAATTGGCAAGAAATTTGCGGACTTGGTTAGCCTATCCATAATCACCCATATTGCATCATGCTTCCTGCTAGTCCTCGGCAATCCCATCAAGAAATCCATTATAATCTTTTTCCATTTCCATTTTGGAATTAGCAGAGTTTAAGCTTGCCTAAAAGTGCCTAGTGTTCAGCTTTAACTTGCTGGCACACTAAGCATCATTTAGCATATTCTGTAACTTTTTTCTTCACACCTTTCCACCAGAAATGCTCTTTCAGTTCTCTATACATTCTCGTACTTCCTGGGGGCATTGCATAAGGCGCATTGTGTGACTCATCTAGAATCTCTTCTTTTAACTCCAACATGTCAAGAATACACAATCTGTTACCTACCACCATCAATTCATCTTCTTTGATCTTTATTTCAGAAGGTCTACCATTTTAAAACTCTTCTTGGAGCCTGCTCAAATACTCATCTTGTTCCTGCAATACCTTAATCTTCTCATTCAATAGTGGCCTCACTCTAAAGTTAGTCAATACACAATCAAACTCGACTTGTCTCAATGTCACCATAAGTTTGACTAAGTCCTTCAACAAAGGAAGATATACTGTTTCCATATGTGTCATAGTGGACTTTCTACTCAGTGCATCCGTTACTACGTTAGCTTTTCCCTAGTGGTAGTCTATCATCAAATCATAATCTTTTAACAACTTTAACCACCTTCTTTGTCTCAAATTCAACTCCTTTTAGCTCATTAGATACTTAAAACTTTTGTAGTCTGTAAATACCCTAGTAGTGACTCCATATAAGTTGTGTCTCCATACCTTCAACGCAAAATTTATGGCAGCTAACTCCAAATCATACGTAGAATAATTCATCTCACAGGGCTTTAATTGCCTAGGAGCGTAAGCAATTACTTTATCACCTTGCCTCAACACACAACCCAATCTTTTCCTTGAGGCATCGCTATACACTGTATATCCATCACTACCTGAAAATAAAATCAAAATTGGTGCAGTTGTAAGTTTGTTCTTTAAATCCTCAAAACTGCTTTGGCACTCCTTTGTCCATATAAATTTCTGATTCTTTCTTGTCAATTTGGAAAGTGGAGCTGCTATTATGAAAAAGCCCTCCACATACCTTCAATAATATCCGACCAATCCTAAGAAACTTCTCACTTCAGCTACATTCTTAGGTGCTTCTTATTTCAGAACCACTTCTATCTTCCTTGGATCCATATGTACTCCTTACTCTGAAATCACATGTCTAAGAAATGTCACTTCCTTTAACCAAAATTCACAATTTTCAAATTTGGCATACCACTCATTCTTCCTCAATGTCTCTAAGGCAATCCTCAAATGTTCTTTATGCTCCTTGTCACTCTTAAAATAAACCAATATATCAACAATAAAGAAAATGATAAATTGGGCTAAGAAGGACTTAAAGATTCAATTCATGAAAGCTGCAGGTGTATTCGTTAACCCAAAAGGCATGACCAAGAACTCAAAGTGGCCATACCGTGTTCTAAAAGTAGTCTTTAATACATCGGACTCCTTTATCCTCAATTGGTGGTAACCTGATCTAAATCTATTTTAGAAAAGACCCTTTCCCCTTGTAACTAATCAAGCAAATCATCGAAGCTTGAGAGTGGATATCTATTGTTGATGGTGATATGGTTGAGCTTCCTATAATCCACATACATTTACAATGATCTGTCTTTTCTTTTCACAAAAAAGACCAGAGCTCCTTAAGGTGAAAAACTCGGCCTAATATCACCTTTCTCCAACAAATCTTCCAATTGCTCCTTAAGCTCCTTCAATTCCAATAGAGCCATTCTATAAGGCGGAATCGAAATTGGCATTGTGCATGGAAGAAGTTCAATAGGAAATTTAATTTCCTTAGGTGGTTGTAGTCCTGGTAACTTATCGGGAGAGACATCCGAAAATTTCATGACCACTGGTATATCTTCTAACATCCCTCTATCTGCCCTCGTGTCTACCACATAGGTCAAAAATGCTTCACACCCCTTCCTCATCATTTTTTCTACTATCAAAGCTGAAACAATCCTCGATGAGGTAAATTTTCTGTCTCCTATAATCTTCCATTATCCAGCTCAAACTAAACCATCTTCTATTTGCAATCTAAGTTGGCATTATATTTCTTTAAGGCGTCCATACCCAAAATTACATCTAATCCTCCCATCTTCATTAGCATTAAATCCACCACTATGTGTTCCCCATCAATATGTATCTCACAATCTCTATAAACTTCACTGATCATGATATACTAGCCGATTGGAGTACTCACCATCAAAGGAGTATCCAATGGGCTCAAATCTCTACCATACACAGTTCTACCCGATGAAACAAAAGAGTGAGTAGAACCCGGATCAATCAAAACTATCACATCATCATCAAATAATTTAAACATACCAGTCACAACTTCTAGAGCGGTCTCTGCGTCCTCCTGTGTTATTGTAAACACTCTAGCTGGTGCTTACCCCCTTGGTTTTCTTGGAGGATTCAGCCTTCTAATAACATTAGAGCTGCCCACTTCAATTATGCCCTTATGTCCCAGTGTCTCAGTTCTCTTTGAAGCTTGCATCTGTGTTCCCTCTCTTCTTGCATACTTCGGACACTCTCTAGCTATGTGCCCTTTCTCTCCACATTTGAAACAAGCTTCAGTCAGCCTGTAGAATTCCCCTCCATGGAACTTGCCTAATGATCACACTTAAGTACAGAAGACTTATCCCCTTCTCCTCTTCTACTGCCTCCCGTTGTTAAGGCTTGATGAGAAATAGTAGAAGTCCTCATCGGCTTGGACCTACTTACCCTACTGCTTCTCTCCATAGACTATATAGGGAAAATCCTGGCACTCCTTTCAAGCATAGAAGTATCACCTCCCCTCTTGAATTGTTCTCTCCCCTTTCTCTTTTTGCTCACGACACTTTTTATGTTCTCAATCCTCAGAGCCGCTTCAACCAGTTGTTGAAAATCACAAAAATTCTGCACCACCACTTTCTCTCTGATGGCTAGATGCATTCTCGCTTCAAACCCTCGACACTTAGCCACTTCGCTCATCATTAACTCAGCTACATATCGGGCCAATTGTGTAAATGGACCCTTATATTCACTCACCATCATCTCCCTCTTGGTGAGACTCAGAAACTCTCTCTACTGCTGCTGAATGTACACCTCAGACAGGTACTTCTTCTTATAAGAAGCTAAGAAGTCCTTCCATCATTGGTGGTCTCATCTGTCTCCCTAGCACACCCTCCCACCAATGTAGAGCATCTCTCTGTAGCAAGCTTATAGCATACACGACTTTCTCATCATCCTCAGACTCCATCTGATTTAGTATCCTCTCAGTCTTTTTTAACTAGGTCTCGACTTCTTCTAGATTCGTTGTCCCATAGAAATCCACTACCCCATACTTCTTTCACTTATCAAACAGTTTTCCTTTCTTAACTAGGGCCAGAGCAGAAGATTGCGACATCTGGCCCATGGCTTGAGAAAATGCCTTAAACATCCTCGGATCCAATGGAGCAGGCACTTGCTCTTGCAAAAGAGGAGACTCTCGCGTCTGTGATAGAATGGGCTTACTACCTTGCCCTACAGAAGGCTCAGTATTTCTTGGAGCTACTGACTCATCAGTACTCTCCTCTCTTATCGGAGAGTCAGGTGCAACTGATCCTTACAGAACTCCCCGTGTCCTTCTACGAGTGATATCTTACTCCCTCAATGGAAACACTAATGATTAGCTACATTTCATTTTAAAATCATAATCCCTACATGTATGCTTAACATGCATGTCACTTAATGCAATTCAATCAATTCACAATGCAACAAATAATCACATAACATAACAATTTATCTTACTATGCATTCTAATCCTAAGAAAAACCTAAGCTCTAATACCACAAGATGTTGGACCCCGTTTTCGGAGCCCAATAATTGCTTTGATACCAAACAACACTGAAACCTATTTTCGGAGCCGAACATTCTCTCTCTGATACCACAAGATGTTGGGCTCAATTTTTGAAGCCCAACTATAATCCAGAGTCAAAAAATGTGAGCGAGTTTCCTTGTAGGGTTATTCCATAGAACCCTCACTTTGCTGTCGTTATCTCACAAGGGTGGCTTGGCTACAGCAGCCCCTCACCAACATCACAATTTGACTTCTTCAAGATAAATGTAGCTCTATGCCTCTAGTTTATTTTGAAACAAGAACCTTCTCATTCGGAGCTCTATAGCTCAAGATATGCTTAAAAATCCCAAGTGTGTTCATAACCTAGTTATACCCCTCCGACTAATCCCTCATTTTCCTTCCATCAATTTATTTTAAATAGACCACAAAATATATAAATTTTATTGAGAGATAAGAAAATGTGTTGGGAATCTATTGCTTTAAGAATCACTTAATTTAGAGGTCGGGTTATGAAGTTATGGCTAAAAGAATCAACTATGCTCATGTCCTCAATCACGTTGTACCTATCTCGGAACAATTAGTAGAACTTTCACTAGAGATTTCAAATTAAGGTTTTCTTTAAATGGTTTCGAAGAGGACTTCTAGATCTACAACTTTCATGAAACTTAGAAGGAAAATTCTATCATCTAAAGGTCAAAAAATGAAACCAGACAATAGAATCAGATGAATAATGCACCAGACAATATGACATCATCTCCAAACGATATGATGTCATCAGACGATACGTCCTCACCAGACGATACATCCTCACTAGATGAAGTGTCCTTAATAGACGAAGCATCCCCATAAGACGATTCATCCTTACCTGACGAAGCGTCCTCACTAGATGAAACGTCCTCTCCAGACAAAGCGTCCTCACTAGATGAAATGTCCTCACCAGACAAAGTGTCCTTACCAGATGATATGTCCTATACTTCTGAGCATCTCCACTTATAAGGACCATATATTTTGACTCTGATATCCAAAAGTTTCATACTTTATACCGTTAGAAAGCTAGAAAGATAAGCTATAGCTTTCTAGAAGATAACTTTGACTAATTTAGCCAAAATTAGTCTAATTGTTTCCCCTGAAGTCTGTACACAATTTATACACCTATGAAAGATTTAGATTATGAAATGTACAACTACAAAAGAAACATGGACCTATGCTTGGGGAACTTTTCAGTTCTAAACTCATTTTCCAAATTAACAGAAGCCCATACAATACTTTAATTACATAATAGCATTATAAACGAGGGCTTAGCACAAATTACAATATATATAGGATGCTCAATGTTTAACATGCTTATGAAGCTATCCAAAAGTGATCGAACTAACTTAGTTACAAAAGTTTATAATATCTTGGAGTTTCTAATGCCTTGCAAGGATTGCTAACCTTCTCATTCTGTACCTGAGGAGGGAGTAATGAGGTGAGTTACACAACTCAGTGGCTAATATATTTATAGCTATTAGCAATTGACCACAAATTCAAGCATATGTATATATATATAGATGCATATATTCAATAATTCCAACATTCTTCAATTTAGTTTAACACTCATAACATATAACACTCAAATGCATCATACATAACAAATTAAAGATACAATGCACAATAAATGACTCGAGTTTTCTATAAAAATAGAATGGAGAAACCGAAGTTTACCCTATGAATAGAATGAGTCCAATTTCGAAGCTCATATGCCACAAGCGGGCAGCCGGGAGAAGGCTCTTATCAACATGCACGTGATGAACAGAATGGTTCCACTCTCGACCAAACAAAATCATATAATCATGCTCAAAATCGTGTTATCATATGCTCATAATTTCATGCTTTTTCTTCCTTTCATTTAATTTAAAATGTTATAACCTCTTCCAAGGTATAACATAACCACAATGCAACATGCATTTTCAATCAAGTCACAACAATTCAATTTCAAGCAAATCCATTTTGAGAAACCACATACACACATATAGGCAAGTATTTGCCTAATCACACAATAACTATAAATAAATTACCCACCTAATTAGCTTGCAAAAATCCAAGTCAAGCCTGGCTTTTCCCTTGCTTTTGAGTAGGATTCCCTTGGTTTCCTAAAACAACCACAGTTCTATTTAAAACAACATTCCAATAAAAATCTTACACTTCAAAAAAATTCACAAAAATTGCAACAAACACAAATTAAACTCAAATCTAACCTATCTATAGTCTATCCAGGTTAGAAAACCTAAGATCTAGTCTAAAAACCCTAAATTCAATTGGGTTCTCCTAATCCATCTTCTTCTCACACAAACCTCTTTTCTCTCTAACTCCATCCTCAATACAACCCATTCCTTTAATAAAACAAGAAGAAAAGATGGTTAACCTACCTTAACAAACTTGATTTCTCTTCTTTTCTTTTTCACTGAAACCTCTCTTCTCCTCTCCTATTTTTGTTTTTCACTTTCCTCCCTCTTCAATTCACGTTTTTCTCCTCTTATAAGCAAGACATCGTATTCTTTTTCCATTTGTACCCTTAATGAGCCCAAAAAGTCCATCTTACCCTTCCTTATAAGCTTATATTCTCTTATGCTAAAGTGATCTCCCAAAAATGCCCTTGAACATCCTTATTACAGTAACACTTTAATTCCACTTACCCATTCAATAAATCCTGCTAACCTTGACATAATTATAACTCCAAAAATTTAATGTATCTAAACCTCAAAATTTTTTAAATCATGTTTAACTTAAAGAAAAAAATTTCAGGGTCCAACAATAATGGTTCAAAAGCCCAAAGGCTAATTTATTAAGTTATTAAATCCTTTGACTACCTTTTAACACATGAGTCACTTAAAGGATTGATTTCTAATATTCTCCCACTTGACTCAAGTGACTTTAGATAGTTTACTGAATCAATAATTTAAGCAATCATAATGTACAATAGTCATCATTCACATACACTGTTACCATCAGTAATCATAATGAAGTATAAGAATCATAAAGGTCACAACAGTCATACATTATTAATTCAATATACTCCCTTCTATGTACCATTATGCTACCCTTCTGCTTAATCATGATTATATATGAGAAGTACATACACTACAATAAAAAGTGCTTTAGGCAATAGACAAAAGTATTTCTATAAGTATAATTATCGTTACCTTTTGTTTAAGGTAATATAATTCATATTGTTACAATAAGTGGCGCTACAATAAGTATAAGGCAACATAATTTTTTGATTTGGTAACAAAATAAAATTTGTTTCTTTAAGTTTTAACTAATGCAACACATTAGTTTCAAACTATAGCATCAATGTTAAATAGATATTGCAACACTTTTAAGTCTTTATAAGGCAACAAAGTAAATTTTTTTAGGCAATAGTTTGTAATAATAAAAGCAATGATTTATTCTTTCATTACCAATATTATTTAACGTAACATCAAGGTCTTATCATTTTGTAGGCAACATCTATATATACATTAAAAATATATAGATATTAATGTATGTCTTAATTATGTACCTACTATCAAATGTAAACAAAATAATGGCATTTATATATAATATATAGTCCATAAGGACTTATAAAGTTCAATCTTTTTAACATATTCAATATACAAAAGAAAAAAAATCTAGGGAAAATATTCATCTACAATATCGTCCTTTATTCCTTATGGAATATAAGTGAATTAATCTAAATACTAAATAAAACCAATATGTATGGACAATGTAAAATCCTTCACCAAATATCTCTTTATCCACTCCTAATCATCGCTATCCTACCAAAAAGAAAGAAAAAAAACAAGAAGTAGATTAGAATTGTGAAACTACTATCCTTACAAACATGTTGATACATCTAAAAAATGAAATACTACTACTATCCTCACAAACATGTTGATATATCTAAAAAATGAAATACTAACTACTTTATTATGACATCAATTTAATCAAGACAAATATTATAGTCCAAAAACTAACAACACAATGATTCAATTCTTTTTATGAACAAATTCAGAAAGCATGAATATAAGCAGCTAATCTCAACAAAAAAGATAACATGATGATGCACAAAAATAGTGAATTAAGTAAGTTTGTCACTTGATATTCTTTATGTTGATATGTATGGTTTGGAGGAATAGAAGGTTCCTTTTTTGATTGACCAGGTGTAATCAAATTACAAACCATGTTTATGTCAGTGGTGTTAGTTTGCCTAAGTTGAGATTGAATGAGGGAGAACATTTGTTTCATCATTTCTTCTTTATCAGCTTTATCTTGTTCTAATTGACTTTTCATTTCCAAGCATTCAACTTTCTCCTATTCTGATTCCTTTCTCTTTCTCTCCTTTTCAACTTCTACTTTTTAGTTCGTCTCTTATTTTGATGCATTCTTGATGGATTGCAAATACTCATTAGGAACTTTGTCCAAGGCTTCACTCACCATAGCTTTTTCTTTGATGGTATATGCTTTTACACCCCTTCTAAAAAGTTTATTATATCTAATCCTTACCACTCCCAAATCAACCACAACTTTATCAAGCTTTTCACTATCATTTTTCATTTGAACTTCTTCAATGCAAGCCTAAAAAATAAAATTTGTAGTCATAATAATGAATGCAAGCACTATATATGATTACAAAAAACTTACTATAAATCCAGTAATAGTTATCTAATTTTGACAAGAAGAACAAATAAACAATATAAAAAAAAATAAAATGGAATCAGAAACACATGAAATAAGTAATAAATTTAGGCATCTCAACAAAAGTAGCAACAATATAGAAAATTATTGCGAAACCAACGTTGCTTATAATTTTCTTCCTTATAGCTTTAGTAGATTGCTTGTACACTTTTCCAAGCTTTCTTTTATAAGTTGCAATATACTTTTCAGGATTAGAGAGTGGAGTTTTAACCTCTCTTTCTTTTTTCTATCCATGAAAACAATTGTTAATTACAATTTAGAAATAATTTAAAAAATTAAAGTAATTTCTTAATAGATTATAATTTATTATGGAACTTACCAACTTAGCATAAATACTTGCAAAGTTTTTTGGGTCATTTGTGTGCATTTCAATTTGGTGTTTTCTATTTTGAATATTTTTTTCAACAATTTGCTACATATTAAATCATTATATTAGTTAGATATCGTGTAACTACTTTGAAAAAGTAATAATAATTATCATACCTACACATCTGGGTGGTTCCAATAAGAAATGAGATCCCTAAAGACTTCTTTGCTTAAATAGTTAGGAAGATTGGCGATTCTTTCTACATAGTCTATTCTTTACCCTCTAATTGTAAAATATATCTCTTCTGCAATTTAATAAATAATCATTTAAATTTCATAAATTAAATTTGAAAGGAGCATTAAGATAATGATTTCTTACATTAACAAATTCCCAAATAGGTTCTTTGGGAATTTCGCCAATTAACATGGTTTAGAGGTGCAAGATTTTGTTTATGAGCCACAGTATCCAAGAAAAGTGTGAATTCATTTAATGTCTTGTCATCTGGACTAATTGCCTTATTAAGAGCATTGAAAAAAATTAGTTTACATTGTTCCATGGATCTTGCACGAACATCCTTGAGCAAAGTTGGACCTCTCCCCTTGTTCTTCACAAATTCGATATTAAAAATAATTATTAATGTTAGTATAAAAAAGAGAAATTATTTAAAATAGTATAATATATTATTACCTTTGCATTGAGCTGTAGCAATTTCTACCATATCTATGCTTATATCATATCCATTTTCTTCTGCTACATATTCATGTTGATCAAATTGTTGTTCCGTCATTTTAGTTATTAATTTTTTCCACCTTAGAAAAGTAGACTCTTTTTCAACAATCATTTCCCCTACTTCTCCTTCTACTACATTTTCATGTATTTCATCCCTTCCACTTGCTTGCTCCATTTGTGGTTGTTCCTTAACAAGTTTCTTTGATTCTTTCCACCTTAAAAAGTTAGTAACACTACCTAAAGGACATAATGTAAGGGCCCAAAATATAACCTAGTTAAAATGTTACATGATCATGAAACATGTATGACAGGTGGTTAAAAATTGAGATAAGATTGAGAATGTCATATGATTTGAATTTTTGTTTGATGAATTATAGTTTATGAATTGGAATTAATTTAATTCATTAGAGAATTAAGGTAACTAAATGTCCATTTGGTCTAGGAAAATTATCAACTGTCAAGTTAAGATGATACATGGAAATTAGAATGACTAAGACTAGGAATTAGTGATATTTGACTTAGCTAATACATTAACAAATGGCCTAATTGAATGGTGACATTTGGAAGCCACATAAGATGACATGTAGATGGCTTCTTTAAAGGACATGTTGCATACCTTCAGGTGTGACATATGGCCATAGTAGATCATGACACCTCGTAAAGCAAGTGTTGATTCATTTCAACTCATTTGGAGTTTCTACAGTCTCTCTCTATGTTTGTACCCTCTCCACCGAAACCCTCCCATTTTCTCTCAGCCTCTGGAATTTTGCTGGAGTTTGGACTATCAACCTTTGGAAGCTTGGTTTAGCTGGGTTCTTGATGTATTTGAAGTATAGTAAGGTAAGGGAACTATAAACTTGGTAAACATGTATTGTTGAATGTTTGAAATGGATCAATTGCCTACTGAATTAGGAATGAATTGAGGTTAGATACATGCTGAAAACTGGTTAGGAAGAGTAATACCACTGGACAGGTATCGGTATTTTAGCCATATCTTGCCTTGTAGGTATCCAAATTGGATGAATTTAAATTCATATTAAAATAGAAACATATAGCTACAATTTTATGAAGAAGTCGAATTTGGTTTCTATCACTAAATATGTCAAAATTTGGTTTGAAGTTAAGTTTCTGGATTTTGTCATTGTTTGAGGACATTCTGTAGTATTTCGAATATAACTCCCAAAATAATGAGCCAAATTGTATAAAGTTAGTATCATTAGAAACCTAAAACATAAAGGAACAATTGTTTAGAGAATGTTTAGCCCAAATCCTTCATTTTCATTATCAAAATGACCGTGTAAAAGTGACTCGAAAGTCTATTTTGGGAAGAGCTAGAAAAAGTTAAAATAAAAAGGAGTGCATGATCGTGCTTGCTTGTGCACGATCGTGACTTTAAAGGGTCATGAAGGGGTTACACGATCGTGACATTGGAGGGTCAATTGGAAGCGCATTTTCGTACACAATGGAGGTGTCTAGTTGTTTGATAGTTTTGAACATCCTTCACTCTTTTGGCTATAACTTATTCTCATGACCTCCAAATGGCTTGGAAATTGAACCAATAAATTCCCAACATATTTTCCTTTCCCTCCATAAAAATTTATGGCCATATGAATTCATTAGGGAAATATTGAATGAAGAAATTAGGATGAAAATGATGAAACGTGCTAGATTATGATAAATGAAGTTTTTTTCACCGAACATGCTTACGTATTTGGGCTATATTTCGATCTATAGATATCCATATGAGTTCATTTTTAATCCAGATTAAACTAGAGACATATGGCTACAACGCTTCTGAAGAAATTGAATTGTAATTTTGTCACTACGAATTCCAAAATCAGGGTTAAAATTAAGTTCAGAGTTCTGTTGTAGTATAAAAACAGTCTAAAGAGAAATTGTCATTAAGTGTGAGTTGTTGTTTACCATATGTTCAGGTCTAGAATTTTGGAGATGTCATATCAATGAAAGAGAGTTTGGATATTTTATGATATGTTAATTTGTTTGAAAAGCTATGATTATGTCAAGTGAACAAAGTTGTATGTTTTGCAATATGTTTTTCACATGAAATGTTTGAAATGAACTTATTTTGTTTTAATATTATTAAGTCCTAGTTATGGGTAAATACGTATGCCTAAAAGGGTCTACAGCTACTCCTGTGAAACTTTAGTGTCTCCTGTTATTAACACTTTGGTGTCTCCTATTACAGACACTTCGATGTCTTCTGTTATTGATAATTCGGTGTCTTCTATTATTGAGATATAAGTCTCTCCTGTTTTATAATACCAATCACCGTATCTCCTGTATGAGTCTCGTTACCCACTTCTGTGAAATGAATTAGTAGTCTAACTTATTTGTATTATGATACAGGTTTAGTTTTTATATAATCAAAGTTTGTTATGGTTCAAATCATGCTCTTATATGAAAGGTTTATACCCTATGTTGATATTTAGTTTTTTCATCTGTACAATTTGTTCTAATGCTTAAATGATTGTCACTGGCATGAGAAATGTTTTCAAGTGGTAGATCATACTCTGTTCTGAAATCCATTATGCTTAAATTGTTCTTTAATATAGACCTTTAATGTTACTTATGATATAAATTGATTCAGTATATATGGAGCTTAGGTAACTGTTAAATAGTTGCCAGTTTATGCATAGTTTAGTTATTCCCCACTAAGCTATATGCTTAGCATGGTAGATTTGCCCCGTGTAGGTCCAAAGAGAAGGGTATAAAGACTGGGATAAAAGACAACCATAGTGGCTAAGGGAGATTGAGTTTTGTTTTGTCAAAATGTATATTTGAGTTTGTCTTTGAGTTGTATTTGATAATTGAAGCATTTTTAATTTGTTTGAAGGTTTGTAATAACCTTAATACAGGTTAGTCTTTGAATTTATGGTATGTATTATGATAAGCATAGTATGAATGATATATTATGTTTTAAAAAAATCACATGTGATGATATGTAATGTATGTTTTCTTGAGTTTCTGAAATGCATGTTTGAAATGTTTGTATGATTTGGATTGTTTCAGTTCTATTTGTATGGCACTTGCATATCCTCCCAAGGGGCATGTGGGTGTTACACATAAAGGTTATGGTCTGTCATTCTTCTTAGACGATTGGTCCTTTTCTTTCTATTAAAATTTGTTACAATTCAAACTAGCGGAAAGAAAAATCAATTACAAGGTTTTTTTTTATATCTATGTCAATATCATTCACATTACAAAGAGGACAAAAAATAACTATGAATTTGGAAACTATATGCAAAAAATTTAATAGTAGAATAATCACATATATATTACTAAAGCAAATGAGAAAACATGGAACTTTTCTTTAATAAATTGGCATTGCTCTTCATTGTTCTTCAAATGCTCTTCCTCTCCATGTGACAGATCAAATGAATCTTTTAGTTCATAAGCATAAGTTTTCTTCTGTTGCTTTCTTACAAAACTAGCCATAAACCCTGGTGTAACAAATTTGGTAGCACATGTTTGCCTTTTCCCTTGTCTCATTGAGAAGACCTATAATAATAAAGAATATTATTGGTAATAAACACATATAAATAATTAGAAAGTTTAGAAGAACTTTGATAAGCAGGATATAATTCTTATTTTCCTTCCTCTACTAACTTAAAAAACTTCTTAGCTTCAACATTTAGACCATTACTAACTCTTTCACAACTATTGGGACATTCATACATGTCTCTAAATGTGTCAAGTAGGAATCCATTTATATTATCATGCATAAGCCTTCTATCAAATTTGTTATCATCATTCATATGCATATTTGCATTAGTTGATCCTTCCTCATTAATTCCCAGCCATCATATCTTGGAGCAAATCCATCACCAATCAAATGATCTTATATAACATTTCTTATATACCAATAATAATTGCAACACTTCTTGCATGGACAAGAAATTTATTTCCCATTAACTACCTTAGAAAAAACCTTTTTAAGAAAACGATCAACTACACTTATATAGTCATCACTGTATTTGGAAAAAGTCATCCAATGCCTCTCTCTCTTATCAGTTGATTGCTAACTATTCTTTAAAGTAGCATATACAATATGGAATATGTTAATAACAAGAAACATTACATATACAATTTATTAAAAATATAAAAATAAAATTTGTAGCTACAAAATCCTAAGGATTTCAGAGAATTCAAGAACATATCTAAATAATCAGATATATGAAAATTAAATAAGAGACAAGAGCCATAATGTGTTAAAAAAAGACTTCAAAAATATTTGAATTAAATAAGTCAAATTAAACTGAAGTGCTAATGAGTTTTTTACTAAATAACCTTTATATATCAAAATTGTACATGATAAATCAATATAAGTATTACTCATGTAGCACAGTTAACTAAAGTTTTAATCTTAACAATTTGGCAGGCTTTTACTGCTTTTAAATGTCATCAAGAAGTTTTATAGATGCAGATTGTTTAAGGCCTTAGGTTTTTCAGGCACAAGAACTTATTTCTAAAAGGCAAGTCCTGCAGTCTCAATTGCTTATATGTGGCAACTGGAAAAAAGTCTCATATCCTATACTTAAATTGCATAATTTCTACCAGTAAGATAACCATAAAGATAAAAGTAACCATACATTGCTAACAAGTCATAACTCGCTATACAACTTTGTTTTATTTCTGTTTATTTAGTTTCCATCAAGATCTCAACTAAAATTTGCATACGTGTACATCTCTTAAGCAAATAATGGTTTAGAACATAATTTAATATACTTCAAAAACTAGGATGATCTTTACACTTGCACGACTACAAGTCAATAGCTTTTTTGAAATAAACATGGGCTTTAATGCTTTCCAAATAGTGTTAGGGCATGAGATTAAGAGAAGTAGACAATGCATCTGTACATGAACGACAGGAACCAAGCACCAGCGAAGCACCTCTACGTGAACGACGCAACAACAGCACTTGTATGTGAATGATGTGAATGAAGCATTAGTAGTGTAACACCCCATTCCCGTCCGATACACGTATGTGCGCCCTATGGTCACACGTGCATATGCCTGACAGAAGTGGCATGTTAACTATCTCACCTTCACTAGATCACATGGCATTGTAAGAAAAACCAAAAACAACTTATTGCCTAAAAACCAAAATTTTTCTCATTTCATTTCTCAAACTATAACTAACACTGTAGCATTAACCATCATCCATATTTTACAATGTCAACTTAGAGTGTTTACAGCTTAGTTAACATAACAAGCTACATATATGAGGAAACTAAACAAAAATTAAAACAAACTATTTCTTCAGTCCCAACTGACCGACCTTTGAGCTATATCTGAACTCCAAAAGTTATACAAAATTACTTCTATGCAGTTTTAGAAGCTAGGTCATCATTCTCTCGAACCTGAAATTGTCAACGTTGAAATTTTGGTGAGTTTTGCGAGCTCAGTAGATTAACCATTCTCGATAGTTCACTCTTGTCATACAACAAACAACAAATCATGTTATCATGTAACTCACATCAACTTGATTTTTACCAAGTAATAGCACATAACACCTGATCACTTTTGTCATATTTCAAAAACAAAATTTAAACATTTCATCATTTTAGTACAATTTTGCAGAACATACACATTGACAAATTATCACATATTTCATACACAAAGTTCTCAAAAAATTGTGATCATTCAATTTATTTAGACCATATGTGTATGCAATGTTATGAGACTTAGTTTCATTTATTTCATTATTGTGATTATGTGTCTTTTTGACTGTCCCGTATCCGTTATAGATAATGGGCTATTTCATACTGTCCCTTATCCGTTGGGGATACATGGCTCTTTGTACACCTTGATCCTTAGGATTTAATCACAAATTAAGGAGCTTTAAGCTCTTTTTTCCCTAGTGACATCATTCATAACTACCTTTATATTACATGCATTGAAATGAAATGCATGCCACAATTTCAGTCATCACATTTGATCAATTACATTTGCATTTATGTTCTTATACTTGTTCACAATAATCATCGGAGTAGGTCCGGCGTGAACATTCAAGTTGGGAACCATGTAGTCAATCTCATTCACATTCAAGTAGCACTTCCGATGTTTTAATCATGCATCAAAACTCCTCAGACATTTCATGTCCGAAATTCAGTACACATTCATTAATATCAAATTCAATTCAATACTAAGAAATCAATTCAAGGTGATACCATCTTAGGTTACTCAAAATTGCTCCCTTTTTGCTTATTGCCTTGAAATTTCGGCAATATCTGGAAGCGGTCGCTCTACTTGCTCTTCTATATGCAATCAAATACAATTTCATGTTACCACATTGTTCATGTAACAAAATAACCATTTTTATAAATGTATCATGTCACATACATGTTCAATGACATATTCCTAGGTATGCTTCTGTAATAAACCAATGCAAAGATCAATTGTACTCCAAATGTGTCAAAATTCATACACTCATTATCTATTCCAACTTTCTTATCAACATAGACTTTCGGGTCTACTTTACATCATCATTATGACAACAAAAATGCTGTATTTCTATAACAATTTTTTCTATAAAATTGTTCCTCTATGTGTTAAGTTTCTAATGACACCAAGATCATACAATTTAGTTAATTATTCTATAAGTTATGCTTAAAATACTCTAGACTGAGTACATTTAAAATTTTGGCTAGGCATTCAAGTTATACAACCCATATCTCTCAATTATAATATCCAAAAATTACTTTTATATCAATTGAAAGATAAAACAATAATCTACAACTTTTGTGAAGAAACCTTTGTCTAATTAGGCCTAAACCAATACAGTTTATTCAATAACAACTGGATAAAATTTTTGTCACGGTTAGTGCTACAGCCTAAGCCTAAGCTAAGACTCAATTTCATGCCAAGACTGAATTAAAAGTCGACTTCTTCAAGAAAGTTATAGCCATATGTCTCTAATTAAATCTGAATTAAGAATCAACTCATTTAGAAATCTACAGGTCAAGATATAACCAAAATACCAAAGCGTGTTTAATGAATATATTTCAGTTCATAATATTCCAGCAAACTCACCATTTTCACACTAAATTTATCACTCAATCTTTTCCGCATAGATTTAGATGTTCATAAATTTTGGTGGAGATGAAGAAAAATGTGTTATAAGTCTACTGGTTCAAGTCTCATTCATTTGGATGTCAAGAGAAGAAGTTATAATAAAAAGAATAAAAAACTGTCCAGTTTTAGGAAAGCTTCAGTTTAATGATGGCGCACTCCATTTTTCCAGATTTTGCATCACTTCTTCTCTTCTTCTCCCTCTCTTCTACTACATAATCCATTATTTCTAAACACCATTTCTTTCTATCTCTAACTATCACACATATTCTACTTTCATTTTCATTCAGCTCACTATCAAGATATCTCAAAATTCAAGATTAAACACAAACATCAAAACAGAAATCATATGCGTATTTCATCATGTTCTACTTTCTCTCACTACTGCATTTTTGTGTCTTCTGCACTATATCAAGATTTAATTTCACACAAACAAAAACACAGAACCTTATTCTAGTTTTTCTGTACTTGTCTAAATCTCATTAAATTTCAACTCTCACAATCTTAGAAACAATTGTTGCACAATGTCCATTTAACATCA
Source organism: Erythroxylum reticulatum (assembly GCA_025504915.1). NCBI lineage: Eukaryota > Viridiplantae > Streptophyta > Magnoliopsida > Malpighiales > Erythroxylaceae > Erythroxylum > Erythroxylum reticulatum. The sequence goes on from JANSVA010295089.1 coordinate 19,518, forward strand.
TTTTCATATAATTCATTTTTAAGATCACCAAAGCTACCCTTCATGCATGAATTCACTTTCAACACTAAAATATCTTCAAAATCATTCACATAGTATCCCAAAAACTAAAACACAACTTATTTGATTTTAGAAAAATTCCCAACAGTATGAGAAGAGCAGGTTTCGGTGGTGGATGAACAAAGAAAGAGTTTTGGTATTGGTGTTTACGGTGAAGAACAACAAAAGCTACAGTAATTTTTTTGTTTTACCCTAAACATAACCACATGCACGTATAAGGCCTCTGCACATTTCACCATTGTATGTAAGCCATTTGTCATTCATCTATGGCTGCCATATGTCATAATTCTATTTGTCTATTATTTCTATCTTTTTTTAGTCCAAATACCTCAAATTTTTAGAAATTTTCTAAAATTCACTAAAAATTCCAAAATAATTATTATTATCACCAAACAAATTTTCAACACAAATAATTCATAATTCATATTTTAATCACATTTATAAATCAATTAGGCCCAAAAAATGTGAATGCATGTACAATTATTTCACGAATATCAACACAATTCACATATTTAAATATGCCATATGATGCATGAAATGCACTTCTAATTTCTCAGTATATTCTTATTTACATTATTCTGGGGTCCTAACGCCTAACATGGGATATTGGAACGTTACAATTCTCCCCTCCTTAAGAAATTTCATCTTCGAAGCTGATTGATAAAATAGGTGGGGATATTGTTTTTTCATATGCTGCTCTGTTTCCCCAGTTGCTTCCTCACTCGAGTGATTTCTCTAGATGAATTTCACCATAGGAATTTCTCGATTCCTCAACTATTTTGGATATCCTACTATCTGAACTGGCTCTTCAACATAACTCATATTATTAGCGACTTCAATTTCTTGAGTCGGTAATAAATGTGTTAAATTCGATCTATATCTTCGTAGCATACTTACATGAAATACGTCATGTATCTGAAACATCTCAGTAGGTAAGGCTAATCAATACGCCAATGGTCCAACTCTCTCACAAATTTCATAAGGACCAATATACCTAGGACTCAATTTGCCCTTTTTGCCAAATCTCAATACGCCTTGCCAAGGCTACACTCTTAGCAACAATTTATCTCCTACACTGTATTCCATATCCCGTCAATGGTGATCTATATAGCTTTTCTATCTATCTTGAGCTGCTTTTATTCGATTTCAAATCAGTTTCATTTTTTCTATAGTATCTTGTATCAATTCTGGGCCTTCTGTCATTCTCAAACCTTTCTCATCCCAATATAGAGGTGATCGACATACTCTATCATACAATGCCTCATAAGGTGCCATTCCGATACTACTGTGGTAGTGGTTGTTGTAAGAAAATTCAATCAATTCAATATACTAATCCTAAGCTCCTTGAAACTCCAATACACAAGCCTGAAGCATATCATCAACAGTCTTAATTGTCTTCTCACTCTACTTATCTATCTGAGGATGAAATACAGTACTGAAGTTCAACTTTGTACCCATAACTAACTGTAAGCTCTTCCAGAATCTTGAAGTCAATCTAATATCCCTATTGAATACAATGGACACTGGAACCCTATGCAGTCTAACCACTTCATTCATATACTTCAAGCTAACTAGTCTAGTGAGTTATTCTCTCACTGGTAAGAAATGGGTTGACTTAGTTAATCGGTCCACCACAACCTATATCGCATCATTCTACCTCTGAGTTTTAGGCAACCCCGTTATGAATTCTATAGTGATTCGTTCCCATTTCCACTCCGAAATTGGCAACGGATGTAACTTTCCAACTGGAGCCTGATGCTCGGTCTTAACCTGCTGGCATGTTATACATTTAGAAACAAACTCCGCTACTTGCTTCTTCATTTTAGGCCACTAGAAATGTTGTTTCAACATGTTATACATCTTGGTAGTGCCAGGATACATAGTATAAGCTGCCATATGAGCTTCCTCTAGAATTTCCTTTCTCAATTCATCCATATTTGGCACACATAATCTCTGTTTTAATCACAATATCTCATCTCTCAATTCAAATTTAGAATTTGGATTCATCTTAACTTTCTCAATCAGTTTCAGCATTTTAGGATCTTGGCTCAGAACTCTTCGAATTCGATCATGCAACATTGGTCTCAACTTTAGTGTGGCTAGCAATGCTTCATTATGCTATAGATTCAACTCCACATTCAAATTTGAGATACACTGCTGTATGACTTCCTACATAAAGCATCTGCCACCACATTCACTTTCCCTAATGATACTCAATCGTGCAGTCGTATTCTTTTAATAACTCTATCCACCTCCTCTTTCTCATATTCAGCTTTTTCTGTCTTAGCAAATATCTCAAACTCTTGTGATCAGTGTATATTTGAAATGTGTCTCTATATAAATAATGTCTCCATATCTTTAGAGCAAAGATAACTGTAGCAAGCTCTAGATCATGCACCAGATAGTTCATCTTGTGAGACCTTAGTTGTCTCAATGCATAGGCTATTACCTTGCCATTTTGCATCAATACACATCCTAATCCTTGATGCGAAGCATCACTGTATACTACATATCCTTCAGTTCTCGATGGAATAGTCAACACTGGTGTTGTAGTCAATCGATGTTTCAACTCCTCAAAGCTCTTTTGACAATCATCATCCCATCTAAATGCTACATTCTTCCTCAGAAGTCTAGTCAGAGGGGCCGAGATCAAAGAAAACCCCTTGACTAACCTTTGGTAATATCCAGCCAATCCGAGGAAACTGTAAATTTCAAACACATTCTGCGGAGCCTCCCATTTCATTACTACCTCTATCTTCATTGGATCCACTTGAATACCATGCTCATTTACTATGTGACCCAAAAACACCACTTCACTAAGCCAAAATTCACATTTACTGAATTTTGCATATAACTGTTTTTCTCTCATAATCTGTAAAATCATTCTAAGATGCTCAGTATGCTCTTATCTGCTTTTTTTATACACTAAGAAGTCATCAAAAACACTATCACAAAGTGATCTAAGGAGGGTTGAAACACCTTATTCATCAATGTTATAAATGTAGCTGGGGCATTAATTAACCCAAATGGCATTACTAAGAACTCATAATGTCCATACCTGCTCTTGAAATCATTCTTTGGTACATCAGCCTCTATTATTTTTAGATGATAATACCCATACCTTAAATCCAATTTAGTGAAAACCTAAGCTCCCTACTGCTAATCAAATAAGTCATCACTTCTAGGCAATAGGTACTTGTTCTTCACTGTAACCCAATTCGGTTGCCTATAGTCAATACACGGTCTCAAAGTGCCATCTTTCTTCTTCATAAATAGGACTGGAGCTCCCCAAGGTGAAACACTGGATCTAATGAATCCTTTATTAAGCAACTCCTGTAATTGAGCCTTCAAATCCTTTAGTTCCACAGGTGCCATCCTATATGGAGGAATAGATATAGGAGAAGCACCTGGAACTAAATCAATTGTGAACTATGTTTCCTGATCTAGAGGTAAGCCACATAACTCAGTGTGAAACACATCCAGGAATTCCTTGACCATAAGAATGTCCTGTATATTCTACTTAGCTCTAGTATTAATAATATGGGCCAGATAAGCCTCACATCCCCCTTGCATCAACCTCAAAACACTCATGAATGAGATCAGTCTGGCTGGCACTGTTTGGCTGATACCTCTAAACATTGCTCTCGGTTGATTAGGAGCTTCTAAAATTACCTCTTTAGTATAGCAATTCATAATGGACCTATAAGCAGTGAGTCAATCCATGCTTAGAATAACATCTATTTCCTTTAAATATAACACAATCAAGTCTGCTTCCAACTCTGCCTGATCAATTCGAATCAAACACCTCCTACAGACTTCTCCTATCACGATGGTTCTACCTATCAGTGTACTAACCTCTAATCCATATCTCAATAACTCTCCATCATAATGTAGCTTAGATGCCATATGCGGTGAGAAAAAAGAATGCATAGATCTAAGATCTAGCAATGCAAAAGCCTCAAAAGTAAATAGGAATAACATACATTCAACAACATCTGGAGAATCCTGAGCCTCCTGTCTAGTCATGGCATAAAATTTGGCTTGGGACTGTGGTCAATTGCTCTGCACCTCAGTCCTGACAGAAGGACTCCTAAATCTCATCCTACCTCTACCATGGCCTCTCTGCCTAGATCTACTGGCTCGGCTCTATTAAACTATAGTTTCTATCGCCATGTTTCCTCTCCTACCAGACTGTGCTCCAAACACCACAGAATAGTCTATGATTTGATGATCAAGTGAGCCCCACTAAACGAAGGCTCCTGTCAACCTCTAGCATTCACCACTGTGCTTTTTTCCACAATGCTCATAAGTTGGCAACTGACCCGATGCTTCACCTCTGTTATTACCAAACTGAACAGAACTACCTCTCTATCTGAACCTCGACTGTTTTGATCCAGTTGGTGGTCTAAAAGCCCGAGTTTGACGCTTACTGAACCTTTTACTGGAACTGAACTGAGATTCACTAGGCCTCTTTTGTTTAGACTCTGATCTTTGCTCAGACTGACTGTCCCTCAACAATTACTTTATTCGGATCACAGCTACTTTGAGCTCAGTGAAACTACTTAAGTTAGTAATAGCTAGCCTTGTCTGAATCTCCATGTTCAACCCATCTTCCAATCTCCTGCACTTATCTTCCTCAGTAGAAATCAAGGTAGTAGCATATCCCATTAGCTCATTGAATTTAATCTCATATTCTTCCACAGACATCCTGCCCTGCTTCAGCTCCTAAAATTCCTTCATCATTTTGTCCAAATAGATCTTAGCATATAATTCTCCTTGAAGCTTCTCACAAAATCCTCTCATCTCAATTTACAAAGTCTGATGGTATTGTCTAGAATAGTTTTCCACCAATGGTAAGCTGAGCCTTGCAATAAAGATACTGCATAGTCGAACCTCTTGTTCGACTCACAATCCATCTGATCAAAGACTCTCTCTATCCTCTCTAGCCATCTGTCGACCTCTGCAGGGTCTGCACTTCCATAGAAGTCCACAGTCCCCTTCTCTCGCAATTTTTCGTACCTCCATTCCCTTCTCTCAGAAATTCTTAGAGGCATTTGCTCAAGTCGAGACGCAGACAACTCTCTACTGCATCTTTATGATCTTAGGTCAACTGAGTGTTCCATTTGATCGCCTACGTTAGATAACCTATAATACATAATAACTTTAATTACCATTCAAAATTTTCACATCATTTCATACCTAATGTTCCTACATATCCTATGGAAGCCAACCATGCTCTGATACCACCAACTTTAATGCCCCACTCCCATCTGACACACGTACGTACGCCCTACGATCACATGTGCACACGCCCAACAGAAGTGGTGTGTTAACTATCTCACCATCACTGTATAACATGGCATCGTAAGAAAAACCATAAATAACACATTGATTGAAATCCAAATTTTTCCTCATTTCAGTTATCAAACTATAATTCTTATTGTAG
>JANSVA010295403.1:0-25017 GCA_025504915.1 Erythroxylum reticulatum
GTTGGTGATCACTTTTAATTCCAAGAAAGGCTAATGACTTTAGATCTTTATATATACCTATCTCATCTCTTCAAAATATTTCTTAGAAATTAGAGGATTATATTTATAAAAAAGACATGCATAGATTCTTCAATTGTAATTTCTTCCTATTAAATGCCCTATTAAATCCTCACAAAGTTTTCAAACCTTTAATTTTTAAATTCCCTACTATAGTCACTCCTAATAAAGGCAACAAAACGTTTATTTTCATTTTGTACCCTTTTGATAAATTTGACAAACACCCTATAGCCTTCATCTTTGTTTGCTAAGCATAAGACCTAAGTAAATGTACTAAAATTATCAATTATGATGAAAGCAAAAAATTAACCACCTAAATAAGCAATTGTTGTAAATAAATCCATATGAAGTAATTGTAAAAGTCTAGTGGGAGTTACCGACTTTTTACTTTTGAATGAGATTTTGGTTTATTTTCTCATTTGACAATGAATACAAGTCTTTTTGAAATTTGTTCTCTAGAAGCTTATTTACATGCTGTTTAGAGATAAGGTTGGAAATGATGCCTATACTTGCATTCCTAAGTCTCCTATTCCAAATCCATGTGTTTTCTCTAATAAACATTACACACTTCATATCTTGGTTAGAAAAATCATCAAAATCAATTGCTTTTATGTTTCCTTCTCTTTTTCCTAAAAAATGTAATGCACGATATCCCTTTAAAGTATAATTTTATGCTTTATCACATAATAGGCTCACATTTAACAAGTTATGCTTCAATCCATCAACTTGAAGTACATTATCAGCAATTTTGTGATCTTTCTTACCAGCTTTATCAATGTGAATTATCTTACACTTGGCATTATCAACAAAACTGACGAATTCTCCATCTTTGTCTCTTAAAGTTGAAACTTAGCATCATGAGCATTCATATACCTTGAGTGTCTACTATCCATGTACCATTTGTTCCTCTTTTCTAAAAATACCTATAAAATAACCCAATTAATGTGTTTTAGGTACCTAAATAGCTTAGTTCTTTAGTTGTTAGCCTCCTTCTTCTTTTTAACCCACTTGCTTGAGAGTTTATTCATTACTCTTTGTTTCAAGAAGCAAAATTTGTCAATATACCCATATTTACCATAAAAGTAACATACTATGTCATATGATTTAATTGTATGACGATGAACAATGTAACTTTAATGTAAGCATGCATTCCTTATTCTTCAATATACATAAGAGACATGGAAATTTTTACTTTGTGTAAGTGATTGGATGCTCTCTTTAAATAATTGGATGTAAGTGATTGGATGCTCTCTTCAATATACATATACATATGTTTCTTTCATTGTAATGATGTTTGTGTGGAGTGTGAAAATGTGTCATATAATTATGCTTGGTGTAAGCCAATGTGATATGAGTGGGATTGCATGTTATCATATGTATTGGTATATAAGTTATGCATATTATTTTATTGAGAGTGTTAAATTATTGGTCTAAATTGTGAATGACCTATGAAAGCATAAGGTTTACTCTTAACGTGAGCCTTAGTGGATGTGTCGTGTGTGTGCATAAATATGGATGCTCCATGTTGATTTTTCATCTAGGCATTGGTTTTTTAGTACATAAATGCTTTCCTTTGATAAAAGTAGTCTTAATTGTTGTAAACATTCTCATGACTATATTTGATTCTATACCTATTACTAGAACTTTTTTGAGCTTGTAACATTTTTTGTAGTTTCTCACTTTCTTTAGTGAACTTAGACAATGAGTCCTTAAGAGAATCAACTACCTTCATGCAACTCTGCATTCTCATGCTTTAAAGTGTCTAAGTCATGATTATCATCCTTTATGTACTCGCTAACATTTCTAATTTTTATTAACATCCCTTATTTTTTTGTAGAAATGTAAATAATTATAATATTAAAAATTCTAATTATATAATAAAGGTAAATATTCATTAACTTACTCTTTTCTCCTTGTGGTTTTAATGATGCAATGTTTGACCTTGTGCATCCTAATTGTCTAGGTTTTCTAATTAGATATCTACCAATCAATATTACTCACCATTGATCCTAACATGTTCGTTTTATGTGATTGTTTTAATCTATCCCACTTTCTAAGCTATGAACAATTTTGTTCTTAATTGTAGGAACACATTTGTTAGCAGTATTTCTATTTCGAAGGAGATTGAAGAGAAGCTTTAGCAGGTATTGAAATGACATTCAGTGACGTTATATTTTTGACAATGTCAACAATGAGTTTGTTAACATTTTAATCAAATTTGTATCAGTTTTTATAATTTTTATTCTATCTCCACCATCATCTTCTTTCACGTACTTCAAGAAGATCTTTCTGTGTGTCGGTTAAGGTCTGTGATCTTGTTTTTTTCTACATTTTTTAAACTTGGTTTAATTTGGGTTTTTGTTTGGGGTTTGAACTTCCCATCTGAAAGTATTACATATATTGTGCCCCCTTACCGTAGGGTACGCACCGGGACACTTGGAGGTCATTCTGGTACATATCTTACGATAACGGTATGCTACGTTGGATCACTACATTCACTTCACATGGCATCATAACATTAATCCCTTATAAGCATCAAAAGAAAATCACAATATTTTAAAAACCAACTTTTTCCTCACTTAATTGCATAAAACCAAAAGTCTACATTGTGTCTTTCGACCTTTACTACATGTGCATCATCACAACCTAGCACAAAAGTACTACATGAAAGAGGAAAAAATATATAAAATCTATCTAAACTATCCAAAAATCCCAACTGAACGACCTTTGAGTCATGACTTCTCTTGCCAATTCACAATCCACATGGCTAGTAGAGCCTCTCAGTAGCTAGAGTTGTCTCTCGATCCTGAAAAGATAATGTTGCAATTTTGGTGAGTTTTGTCAACTCAATGAGGTAACCATCATCGATGGTTCACTCAATTCATGCAACACAACAAATCACATAATGTAACACCCGATGTTAGGGGTTAGAAAAATTGAAGAATTTCAGTGCACTGTACTTCGACACATACAAATAAATTGTGCATGCATTCATTTACATTTTTCCAAGTAAAGTAGACTTATAAATGCGATTAAATGGTGGAAATTTTATTTGGAGACAATTGGTATTATTTCAGAATTTTTAAAAATTTAGGAAATTTTCTGAAAATTTTAGGGTATTTTGGATATCAAGGAAAAATAGACAAATAGCATTATGACATTTGGCATCATTCATTTGTGACAAATGGCCTGGCATGTTGGAGATATGTGGCAGCTTGCATAAAAGGCATATGGGAGTCATGCATGGAGCCATGTGTCAATATGATAATAACACATGCAAGTAAATGTGTTAGAAGGAAAAATCACTGAAGCTTTTGTTGTTCTTCGGATTATGTAGGTGTTCATCGAAAATTACTGAACATTCATCACCGACTACTGTTTTTGATTTTACATTAGTATTAACCTTTACAAACTAAACAATTCAGTCCAGTTAGGAATTTGCTTCTCTTTGGTCTTGTTGTTACCTTCCACTGAACCCTGTTCTTCACTCTCACTGTTGAAGAATTTTCAGAAAAAATCAAGTAAGTTGTGGTTTAGTTTTCTGCGTACTGTGTAAATGATTTTGATGATGTGTTAGTGATGGAAATATATACATTAGTGTTGGAAATATATACAAGCATGAGAAGTTTTTGCAGTGTGGTCTCGGTGAATGAATTCTTTGAATGACTTGGATGAGGATTTTAGGTCGTGAGTGTATCAAGATAACAGTTAGAGTATCTGGAATTGAATATGAGATTTCTGGGTGTTGGGTAATTTGAAAAGAAAATGCAAAAGATGAAACAAATGTAGTGAGAATGGAAAATAAGCAGTAGTGAGAGAAAGCTTGTGTAAGAATCGATTTTTAGTATTTGATTATAAACTTGGTTTTGAGTGGTGTTGAGAATGAGTTCAGATGATATAGAAGTGAAATAAAATGGTAAAGGTAATTATACAAGTTAGTGATGAAGGATTAAGGAGAAGAGAGGAAGAAGATGATTAAAATGCAATAAAGTTCGTCGCTGCCAACTCTCTTGGGTTCACCGCGACCAACTTAAAAGATGTCATTTTTGTGAAAGCTCACCGCGGCCAACTCTTTTGGGTTCGCTGTGGCAAACTTTTAAGAAAATTGTGAGGAATTTTGCTCTCTGGAAAGTTCACCGCGACGAAGGTTCCTGACAACTTGAACATGCTTTAATATTTTAGGCATAACTTTCTCTATAGTTATCCGAATGGAGTGATTTTTAGTTTGGAGTAAATTAGAAACATAGGGATACAAATTTTTTGAAGAGACTAAATTCTAGTTCTACCTCTAATAATTTCAGAATCTGATTGGATGTTGAGATAAGAATTCTGCTAAAGCTTAAGAATAGTCTAAAATCTTTTGAGTATAACTTTAAGTATACTAAACCAAATTGGATGAACTTAGTATCAATGGAAACATAAGACAAATAGTAACAACTTTCTAGAAGAAAGTTGTATCTAACTACCTCACCTTCCTGATGAGAATAATTGAGAAAAGTGGACCTGAACAAGCTGTTTTACAATTGGCATAACTTTCTCTAAAGATATCATATTAAGGTATTTTTTGGATTTTTTGAAGATTCATTCAAGATATACAACTTTCATCAAGACCTTGAAGACAAATTATATTATATAAATTGGACTAGACGATACAAAATAAATAGTGACCAGAAGAAGTTTATGAACAATACACAGAAGCTGTTTTACAATTAGCATAACTTTCTCTAAAGATATCATCTTAAGGTATGCTTTAGATTTTTTTGAAGAAGAATTCAAGATCTACAACTTTCATGAAGAACTTGTAGACAAATTCTATCATATAAAGGGTCAAAATTAGACTAGACAATACAAAATGAACAATGACTAGAAGAAGTTTTAGTATAAGACCTATTTGGAATAATTCACATAACTTGCCCTATAGATATTGGATTGAGGAGTTATTTATATGCTTTGAAAGAAAACATCAAGGTCTACAACTTTCATAAAGAACTTAAAGACAAATTATATCATCTAAAGGGTCAAATTTGGACCAGACCATAGGGTCAGATGAACAATGCCCCAGACAATATGACATCGTCACCAGACGATATGACGTCATCAAACGATACTGCATCATAGATGATATGACGTCTTCACTAGATGATATGACATCATCAGATGATATTTCAACATAGACAATATGACGTCATCACCAGACGATATGACGTCATCAGACGATACAATCTATACTCCTAAGTATCTTTACTTATAAGTACCATAACGTTTGACTCCGATGTCCAAAAACTTCATACTATATACCGTTGGAAAGATAGAAAGATAAGCTACAAATTTTTAGAAGAAAACTTTGTCTAATTTAACCTAGATTAATTGAAATTTTGCCCTAAATTCATAACACGAAATTTACCCCTAAGGAAGACTTGAAATTTTGCACTGTGCAAACTTAGAAAGTCCTGAGTATAACCATTCAACTACCAATTTGAGTTCATTAAACTCCCAAATCTTAACTCAATAGGGTTTTCAAATTGAAAAATCCCACAATGCACAATCACTAAAATCTGTTTTAGAATACTTAAACCCATGTATTTTTTAATTCCATGGCCTACAATTCTTCCAAAAAAAGTCCAAAGGTTCAAAATGATCTTACCTTGGTTCTTCACCAAATGAAGAGATATTTGGCTCAATTAGAAGCTCTTCTCTTTCTCTTCCTTTTTCTATTCTTGGACCACTTCAAAATCTCTCTCAAGACTAAGAAATGCTAAAACCTTAGCTCAACTCTTTTCTTTTCTCTCAAGCGCCGAAATTCTCTTCTTTTTCTTTCTTATTTTCTCTTCTTCTCTCTCAATTCGTGTTTCCCCTTCTAAAAAAAACAAGACTACATTTCTTTCTTCCATTTCTATCCTTAATGAGCCCAAAAAAACCCCTTTATCCTTCCTTATAGGCTTATGTTCTTTTAACCTTAAGTCTTTTTTCCAAAAACCCCCTTGAACATTCTTATAACCTTTACACTTTATTTCAATCAACCTATATCATATAATCTTTCAAGCATCAACATAATAATTAATTTCCACAAAATTTAATAAAGATCTCATAATCAATGTAGATCTTATTTATTCGTTAAGAAGAAATTTTGGAGGCCAACATTTCTCAATAAACTCACATTTATATACAATTATACCCGGAATGTCAATAAATGCATGTACAGTCATTTTCATGAGCAATAATTCAATATTCATGTGTATGTGTATGACATATTATGTATGAGCATGACAAATGCATTTCTAAGCTCTCATTAATCACTTATATTTACTATTCTAACCTCCCCACAGGTGATGGGATGTTACAACTCTCCCCTCCTTAAAAGAAATTTCGTGCTCAAAATTCTTACCTGTTCGCTCGAATAGGTGGGGATATTGTCTCCTCATATGCTCCTCTGTTTCCCAAGTTACTTCCTTAATTAGGTGTTTCCTCCAAAGGACTTTCACCAATGTAATGACTCGGTTCCTTAACTGCTTGATCTGAGACCCCACAATCTTGGTCGACTCCTCAACATAAATTAAGATACTAGCAACCTCAATCTCTTAAGCCGAAATCACACATGTCGGATCTGATTGATATCTCCGGAGCATACTTACATGAAACACATTATGCATTGAGACATCTCATTCAGTAAAGCCAACTTATAGGCCAAAGGTCCTATCCTTTCAATGATCTCATAAGGACCAATGTACCTAGGGCTTAACTTGCCCTTTTTACCAAATCTCAAAACTCCTCTCTAAGGTGACACTCTTAGAAATACTCTGTCTCCCACTTTGTACTCCATATCACGCCGATGTTAATCCACATAACTCTTCTGTCTATCCTGTGCTGCTTTAATTCAGCTTCGGATCAACTTCACCTTGTCTACTGTATCTTGTATCAACTCTGGGCCTTCAACTATACAGTGCCTCATACGGCGCCATTCCAATACTACTATGATAATGGTTGTTGTAGGCAAACTCTATCAATGCCATATATTGATCCCAAGCTCCTCTAAACTCCAATACATAAGCTCTGAGCATATCCTTAACAGTCTTGATTGTCCTCTCACTTTGTCCATCTGTCTGAGGATGAAATGTTATACTGAAGTTCAACTTAGTACCTATAGCAAACTACAAGCTCTTCCAAAATCTTGAAGTAAATCTGGGATCCCTATCCGATACTATGGACACTAGAATCCTATACAGCCTTACCACCTCATTCACATATCTCCGGACCAACTAATCAAGTGTGTTATTCTCTCTCACTGGTAAGAAGTGTTGACTTAGTTAACCGGTCCACTATGACCCATATTGCATCATTCTACCTCGGAGTCTTAGGTAATCCCATAATAAAGTTTATCGTAATCCGTTCCCATTTCCACTCTGGAATAGGCAATAAATGTAGTTTCCTTACTGGAGCTTGGTGCTCAGCTTAGACTTGCTGGCAAGTCATACATCTAGATACATACTCCACCACTTGCTTCTTCATTGCTGGCCATCAGAAATGTTGCTTCAGTGTGTTATACATCTTAGTAGTACCAAGATGCATAGCATAGGCAGCCATATGAGCTTCCTCAAGTATTTCCTTCCTCAGATCATCCATATTAGGCACAAACAGTCTCTGTCTCAATCATAATATCTCAACCCTCAATTCAAACTCAGAATCTGGATTCACCTTCACTTTCTTCATAAGCTTCACCATATTAGGATCTTTACCCTGGACTTTCCTAATTCTGTCATATAGCATCGATCTTAGCTTCAAAGTGGCAATCAGTGCTTCATCTTACTCCAGGTTCAACTCCACATTCAAATCTCTCAATTAAATTAAATTAGGTAATCTTGATAACTGAATCTGAGCTGCACTGATATTAGGCTTCCTGCTCAAAGCATCTGCCACCACATTAGCTTTCCCCAGGTGGTACTCAATAGTGCAGTCATAATCCTTCAGTAACTCAATCCATCTCCTTTGCCTCAAGTTCAACTCTCTCTGACTCAGCAGATATCTCAAACTCTTATGATCTGTGTATATCTGGAAAGTCTCTCCATACAAATAGTGTCTCTAAATCTTTAGAGCAAAGACAACTACAGTTAGCTTTAAATAATGTATCGGGTAATTAGTCTTGTGAGACCTTAATTGTCTAGATGGATAGGCAATCATCTTACCATGCTGCATCAATACACATCCCAGGCCTTGATGCGAAGCATCATTATACACTACATATCCTCCAGTCTCTGATGGAATAGTGAACATAAGTGTTGTAGTCAACTGATGCTTCAGCTCCTTAAAGCTCTTCTGACACTCCTCATTCCGTCTAAACACTAGATTTTTCCTCAAAAGTTTTGTTAGAGGGGCTAAGATCAGAAAAAACCCCTCGACAAATCTCCGGTAATATCCAGCCAATCCTAAAAAGCTTCAGATTTTGGACACATTTCTCGGAGCTTAATAATTCATCACTGCCTCTATCTTCTTTGGATCTACCTGTATGCCATGTCCAATCACTATATGCCCCAAAAATACTAATTGGTCCACCCAAAGTTCACACTTACTGAATTTGGCATACAACTGCTTCTCTCTCATGATCTGTAAAATGACTCTCAGATGTTCAGCATGTTCTTTCCTACTTTTCGAATACACCAACATATCATCAATGAATACAATCACGAATTGATCCAGGTAGGGCTAAAACAACTTATTCATCAAGGTCATAAAATTTGTCGGAGCATTAGTCAGCCTAAACAGCATCACTAAGAACTCGAAGTGCCCATACCTGCTCCTAAATGCACTCTTAGGTACATCAACCTCAGTTATCTTCAACTGATAATACCCTGAACTCAAATCCAATTTATTGAATACTTGAACTCCCTATAACTGATCAAACAAATCATCAATTCTAAGCAGTTAGTACTTGTTCTTCACTGACACCCGATTCAGCTGCCTATAGTCAATACATAACCTCAAAGTCCCATCTTTCTTCTTCACAAACAACACTGGAGCTCCCCGGGGTGATACACTGGGTCTAATAAAACCATTTTTCAACAATTCCTATAGTTGAGCCTTCAACTCCTTCAGTTTTACAGGTTCCATCCTATATGGAGGAATAGATATAGGAGCAGCACTCGAAACTAGATCGATTGTGAACTCTGTTTTTTGATCTAGTGGTAAACTAGGTAGCTCATTGGGAAACACATCTAGGAACTCCCTAACTATAGGAATGTCCTGTACACTCTACTCAGCTCTAGTATCAATCACGTGGGCCAGATAAGCCTCACATCCTCCCTGCATCAACCTCAGTGCACTCACGAAGGATATCGTCTAGGCTGGCACTGCTTAACAATTCCTCTAAATACTACCCTCGACTGACCAGGAGATTCAAGTACTTCCTCCTTGTTATAGCAGTTCATGATAGCCCTATGAGCAGTGAACTAATCCATACCTAGGATAACATCTATCTCTCTCAGCTGTAATACAATTAGATCTACCTCTAACCCTGTTTGATCAATCCGAACCAAACACCCCTTGCAAACCTCTCTTATAACTATAGTACTACCTATCGGTGTACTCGCCTCTAGCCCATACTGTAGTATCTCCCTATCACAATGCAACCTAGATGCCAAATGCGGTTCAATGAATGAATGCGTAAATCCTGGATCTAGTAATGTAAATGCCTCATAATCATAAATAAAGAGCACACCTGCAACAACATCTGGTGAGTCTTGAGCCTTCTACTTGGTCATAGCATAGACTCGGGCCTGAGACTCCGGTCGGTTGCGCTGCACCTCAGTCCTTCTAGAAGGAATCCTAGAGCTCACTCTACCTCTACCTCAGCCTTTCTGTCTAGATCCACTACCTCTGCTCTGCTGGATCGTAGTAGCACTCTTAGATCCCCCACTCATACCAGACTGAGCTCCCAAAGTAGCAAAACAATCCTTAATCTGGTGATCAAAAGAGCCGCACTTCAGGAAAGCTCCAGTCAGTTTCCAGCATTCATCTCTGTGCCTCTTCTCACAATGCTCACATGGAGGTATTTGACTCTGCACTATACTTCTTCCACTGCCAGATTGTACAAAACCACCCCTCTGTTTGAATCCTGACTGCCTTGATCTAGCGGGTGATCTAAAAGCTTTATTCTGGAGCTTACTGAATCTTCCTCCATAATCACTCTGACTCTCACTATACCTCTTCCCTCTGAACCCTTGCCCAGTCCCAGTTTGTCTCTCCCTCAGTAGCTGCTCAATCTTGATCGAAGCAGCTCTCATCTCAGTGAAATTATACAGCTCGGAAATCTTGTTCTGATCTTTATATTGAGCCCATCCTCAAACCTCCTACATTTGTCTTCTTCTGTAGGAATTAAAGTAGTAGCATAGCCCATTAACTCATTAAACCAAATCTCATATTCTGCCACTGACATCCTACCCTGCTTCAAGTCCAGGAACTCCTTCGTCTTCCTGTCCAAGTAGATCTTGAGCATGTAATTTTCTCTGAAGACCCTCAGAAAGTCTTCCCACTTCAATTGGCAAGGTCTGGTGGTACTGCACGGGATAGTCTTCCACTATTAGTAAGCTGGGCCCTGTAATAAGTACACTGCATAGTCGAACCTCTGGTTAGGCTTACAATCCATCTGATCAAAAACCTCTCAGTTCTTTCCAACCATCCCTCGACCTCAACGGGGTCTATGCTGCCATAAAAATCCACAGCTCCTTGCTTCCGTAGCCTATCATACCTTTTGTCCCTTCTCTCAGGAACTTTAGGAGGCATTTTCTCAGATTGAGGTACCGAGGACTCCCTATTAGCGCCTACCGATCCTTGGTCAGCTAATTGATCAATTTGATCACCTAGAGCGAATGACCTATAACAAACAATAATTTCAATCATTTTCACGTTTCATCATGATATTTCATGCTTAACATTCATATATGTCCCAACAGATGACAACCATGTTCTGATACTACCTAAATATATTGCCCCCTTATTGTAGGGTATGCACCGAGATGCCTGGAGGTCATTTCGGTATAGATCTTACGATAACGGTACACTACATTCGATCAATACATTCACTTCACATGGCATCATAACATTAATCCCTTATAAGCATCAAAAGAAAATTACAATATTTTAAAAACCAACTTTTTCCTCATTTTTTTGTATAAAACTGAAAGTCTACATTGTGTCTTTCAGCCTTTACTGCATGTGCATCATCACAACCTAGTACAAAAGTACTACATGAAATAGGAAAAAAAATATAATCTATCTAAGCCATCTAAAAATCCCAGCTGATCGACCTTGACTTCTCTTGCCAATTCACAATCCACATGGCTAGTAGAGCCTCTCAGTAGCTAGAGTCATCTCTCGATCCTAAAAGGACAATGTTGCAATTTTAATGAGTTTTGTGAACTCAATGAGATAACCATCATCGATGATTCACTCAATTCATGAAATAAAACAAATCACATAACATATAATTCACAACTTTGCTTAATGAACACATATCACATTTACATTTAAGATCAAATCAATTTAGCATTTCAAACAATCCACATACTTGTTAAAAATCCATATGAAATGCTAGTGAGACTCTTTTACCATTGTCACGTTGTTGTGACTGAGTGCTTGAACTGTCCCGTATCTATTTTGGATACCGGGCTCATTAATAACTATCCCTTATCCGATGAGGATATAGGACTCATTTTACATAGTAAGCCTTAGGTTCTTAATCACTGTCTGAGCTCGAGGCTCTTTTCACATTTTGAACTTTAAGCTCTGATCGATGGCTACTCTGGTGACAACTGCCATTATCTGATTATGCACTCATGTATGGAATGCATCTATCATAATTGATCATATTATGAAACATGTAGTTCTTCACATTCATATTCAAGCAGCACTTCAATATACACTCCACATTTCACATTCATCGGACTTTCTGTCCAGAAATCAACATAATTCAATTCACATTAATTTATTCAAAACATAATTTAAGTAAACAATAATTGAGAGAAACCATCTAGGTTCCTCACAAGTTGCTCCCGAAGTTAATGCCTGAAAGTTTCGGAAATATCTGGAGGTTGATGTTCTAATTGCTCCTTTATATCAAATAACACATTTACATCCATCACAATTTGTACAATTATAAGTGTTTAACAATGCACATGTATGTAATAAAATATGTACAATCCATGTTCATGAAAATCCTAAGTATTTATCCATTAGTGACATCACAAAATCAATCCCATATCAAGACTCCTCTAAGTATAATGTATACTTAGGTTTAAACCTCACTAGAACCATTAAAATCACAATTTGTACTCTTCCATCTGATACCCTTAATTTGATTCAATCAATCTTTTTCAATTCAGGCTATAAACATTTATAGAGAGGCAAAAAATGTTCTAGGAATCTACTGGTCCAAGAATCACTCTATTTGGAGGTCGGATGATAAGTTATGGCTGAAAGAATCAAACAAGGTTCTGTCCTCAATCATATTGAACCTATTTTGGGGAAACTAGCACAACTTTCTTTATAGGTATAGGATCAAGGTTTTATTTGTATTTTTTAAAATAAGAAGTTAATATCTACAACTTTCATGAAGACCTTGAAGATATATTCTATCATCTAGAGGGTTCAAATTGGACAAGATGATACAAGATAAGCAGTGACTAGAAGAAGTTTATGAACAGTACACAGAAGCTGTTTTACAATTAACATAACTTTCTCTAAAGATATTGGCTTAAGGTTTTATTTGTATTTTTTTCAAGAGAAATTAAATATATACAATTTTCATGAAGACCTTGAAGATATATTCTATCATCTACCAGGTCAAAATTGGACCAGACGATACAAGATGAACAGTGACCAGAAGAAGTTTATGAACAGTACACAAAATCTATTTTACAATCAGCATAACTTTCTTTATAGATATTGGATTAAGGTGTTATTTATATGGTTTTGAAGAGTAAGTTAATATCTACAAATTTTATGAAGACCTTGAAGAAAAATTTGATCATATAAGGGGTCAAAATTGGACTAGACCATACAAAATAAACAGTAACTAGAAGAAGTTTATGAATAGTACACAGAAGCTATTTTACAATCAGCATAACTTTCTTTAGAGATATTGGATTAAGGTGTTCTTTATATGGTTTTGAAGAGGACGTTAATATATACAACTTTTATGAAGATCTTAAAGAGAAATTCGATCATATAAGGGGATAAAATTGGATCAAACTATACAAACTGAACAGTGACTGGAAGAAGTTTTAATCTAAGAACTATTTGGAATAATTGGCATAACATGCTCTAAAGATATCTGATTGAGGTGTTCTTTAGATGATTTGAAAGAAGCCTTCAAGATCTACAACTTTTATGAAGACCTTGAAGACAAATTCTATCATCTATCAAATTTGGATCAGACAATAGGGTCAGATGAACAGTGCATCAGACGATATGATGTCATCACCAGACGATATAATGTCATCAGATGATACTTCATCATAGACGATATGATGTCATCACAAAATGATATGATGTTATCAGGCGATACTTCATCATAGACAATATGACGTCATCATTAGACGATATGACATCATCAGATGATACAATCTATACTCGTGAGCATATCCACTTATAAGGACCATAACTTTTGACTTTGATGTCTAAAAATTTCATACTATATATCATTGGAAAGCTAGAAAGATAAGCTACAATTTTTAGAAGAAAATTTTGTCTAATTTAGCCTAGATTAATCCAGATTTTTTTCTGAAGTTAGAACACGAAATTTACCCTTAAGGAAGACTTGAAATTTTGCACTGTGCAAACTTAGAAAGTCCTGAGTATAACCATTCAGCTACCAATTTGACTTCATTAAACTCTCAAATATCAACTCAATAGGGTTTTCAAAGTGAAAAATCCCACAATGCACAATCACTAAAATTGGTTCTAGAATACTTAAACCCATGTATTTTCTAACTCCATGGCCTAAAACTCTTCCAAAAAAAAAAAAATCCAAAGGTTCAAATTGATCTTACCCTGGTTCTCTACCAAATGAAGAGATCTTTGGCTCAATTAGAAGCTCTTCTCTTCGTCTTCCTTTTTCTCTTCTTGAACCACTTCAAAATCTCTCTCAAGACTAAGAAATACTAAAACCTAGCTCAACTCTTTTCTTTTCTCTCAACCACTGAAATTCTCTTCTTTTCCTTTCTTATTTTATCTTCTTCTCTCCCAATTCATGTTTCCCCTTTATAAAAAAGGAAGAATACATTTATTTCTTCCATTTCTACCCTTAATGAGTCCAAAAGTCCCTTTTACCCTTCCTTATAGGCTTATGTTCTTTTAACCTTAAGTGTCTTGCCAAGAACACCCCGTGAACATTCTTATAACATTTACACTTTATTTCAATCAACCTATATCATATAATCTTTCTAACATCAACATAATAATTAATTTTCACAAAATTTCATAAATTCCTCATAATCAATGTAGATCTTACTTATTCATCAAGAAGAAATTTTGGGGGCCAACATTTCTCAATATACTAACATTTATACACAATTATAGCCGGAACATTAATGAATACATGTACAATCATTTTCATGAGCAACGATTCAATATTCATGTGTTTGTGTATGACATATTATACATGAGCATGAAAATTGCATTTCTAAGCTCTCCTTAATTACTCATATTTACTATTCTATCCTCCCCACAGGTGATGGGATGTTACAACATGGCTGATTTAATTTGGCTTGCATGAACTGAAACTAACTTATGGTATGAACTTCGGTTTATCTATGAATTAATATAGGATGAGTTTGACTTATTGTTCCAATTACCTTAAATATGTCAATTTGTTATTTCATTGATGCTCTCTTAAATGATTATGTTCTGTTTACTTTTCATGTGTGAATTTTTACATTACTATTTTTTATTAAATTGTATATGTTAAAAAAAATTTATTAAAATAATTTTCATATTTTTATGAATACTTATTATATTTGGCACTAGTGCATATTTAATATCCATTAAATATCAAACTTTTAACATTAATTCTCTTCTGACATATATGATTACAAACATATATGTTGGATCTTCAGTTTAAAAATATTTTAGATCTCAACCCATAACTCGTGATGGAGCTTCCGTGAGAAAAATCGACGAAAAATACCAGGAGCATAGGAGTCAGAACAAGAACTTGTTATATTGATTCATAAGTCTTATCTTAGATGTTTTGTAATCTTTGGCTAACATTAATGACACTAACTGTGGATTCACTGTTTTAAAGTAACAGCTTTCCAGAAATGAGTTTTCAGGATAGATCTTGGATGTATAGACGATTAACACCTGATGGTTTCATTAATTATAAATTTGTTGAGGGAGTTGAAGCTTTTATTTATTATACATGTTCTCAACCTGCATATTGGATGGGCCAAAGATTATATATCCATATAAAAAGTACAAACATAAATGTTTCCTTCCTATTGATGAAGTTAATGCGCATTGGTTGAGAAAAGAATTTGTCCCCAATTATTTTGAGTGGATACGACATGGGGAATCATTGATTTGTGGCACCTCAAAGGGTAATGAAGCACAATCGTCTGTCAACTTGAATGAGTTTGAAAGGGGGATTGGATTTAGAACAAATTATGTGGATGGAACTGAAAATCTATACATGCAAATGGTTTATGATGCAGCTAGTTATACCTTTTAGGAAAATAGGGAAAATCTTGAAGAAGAACCTAACCTATAAGAAAAACACTTTTGGACTTACTACAGTTAGCTGACTAAAAATTGTGGCCAAATCGTGAGACAATGACTCAATTGTCTTCAATTGCTTGAATATTGAACATAAAGTCTAAAAGGCATATTTCAGATCGTAGTTTTGATAAAATTCTTCAATGGTATAATGAATCATTGTCTCTTAATCATATAATGGTTGATAGTTTTTACAGTATGAAAAAACTTATTAGGGGTCTTGGTTTGCCTGCTGAAAAGATTAATTGTTGCAAATTGGAAAGTATGTTGTATTAGGAAGATGATGTGGAATTACAAGAGTGCAAATTTTGTGGTCAATCTAGGTTCAAGCCTACAAAGCATACTATGAAACAAAAATTAGTACCCTAGAAGTGAATGTATTGTTTCCCACTAACTTCGAGACTTCAAAGACTATATGCTTCTGATGTTACTACATCTCACATGAGATGGCATGATGAACACGAATAGGAAGATGGAATAATGAATCATCCATCAGATGCACTGGTATGGAAACATTTCAATGACACCCATTTTGAGTTTGCAGCTAAAAGTCAAAATTTTAGGTTGGGATTGTCGATGGATGGATTCTAACCTTTTAGTCAATCCGACCAGCAATATTCATCATAGCAAATCATAATTACTCTTTGTAATTTGCCTCCATAGATGTGTATGAAAGAGTCATATATGTTTTTTATAGTGATTGTGCCAGGGCCCACAAATCTGAAGCATAAAATTGATGTATTCTTACAACCATTAATATCTAAATTGCAACATCTTTAGGAATATGGTGTTTAGACATACGATGTATCTCTGAAATAGAATTTTGTTTTGAGAATGGTGTTGATTTGGACCATTAGTGATTTTCCGACATATGCCATGTTGTCTGGATGAAGCACAACTGGAAAATTGGCTTGTCCTTATTGTGACAATGATTCTGATGCATTTTATCTTCCAAATGGAGACAAAATATATTGGTTTGACAATCACAGGAAATTTCTTCCTCCAGATCATCCATTTAGACGTAATAAACAAAAGTTCATTAAGAATAGGATGGTAAAAACACCTCCTCCTCCTCTCAAACCTGGTGGAGAGATTTTTCAAGAGGATGAAGAATTAGGCTTGTTGAAAGTAATAGAATTTGAAGTTGATGAAGTAAATACAAGCATTAGAAAAAACTTTGGTTAGAGAAAACAAAGCATCTTTTGGGATTTTCCATATTGGAAAACTAATTTGATACGTCATAATCTAGATGTGATGCATATTGAGGAAAATATTTTTGACAATTTGTTTAATACCATAATGAAAATTGAAGGGAGGATAAAAATAATGTAAAATCACGAGCTGATTTACAACTTTTTTATAGAAGAAATGAGTCACATAAAGATCTTCACACCGGTAAATATTCAAAAGCATGTTACACCTTGGAAAAAAAAATAAAAGGAGATTTTGTGTGAATGGTTGAAAAGGGTAAAGTTTCCTAATGGTTATGTTTCAAACTTGGCAAGGTGTGTGGACCTAAAGAAGTACAATTATTTGGGATGAAAAGTCATGATTGTCATGTGTTTATGCAAAGAATAATTCTAATTACATTTCAGGTGTTGCTACCGAAAAAGGTTTGGGAAGTAATAACATAATTAATTTTGTTTTTCAAAAGCTTAACATCATCTGAAATCAAGTTGGCTAAAATGGAAAAACTAGAAAAGGAAATTCTAGTAATTTTCTGCAAGTTAAAAGGGATTTTTCCTCCAAGCTTCATCTGTGCATTTAGCACACGCAGGTAAAACTAGCCGGTCCAGTTCAATATCGATGAATGTATCCATTTGAGAGGTAACTCAACAAAAATTATTTCAATAACCATATAAATATGTTTTAACTACAAAATTGTAATAACCATATTCTCTAATATAGGTATTTGCATCACTTGAAGAAAAATGTTAAAAACAAGGCTAGAGTTGAAAGTTCGATATGTAATGCTTATTTAGTAGAGGAAGCTAGTATATTTGGTGGACATTATTTTGAGCCGTATGTTCTCACAAAAGAAAGAAAAGTTTCTCGTAATGATGATAAGGGAGGAATGAGTGATGATAATGGTAACTTATCCATTTTCACATATCTTGGACGAACTTATAGATGTGCAACAAGAAAAATGTTAATAGAGGAAGAAATTAAGGCTGCGCATGGTTACATTTTATTGAACTGTCAAAAGGTTCAACCTTTTGGTGCAATAAGTTGAACATAAGAATTATCGATTTTTAAATTTTGTGTTGTTCATAACTGAAAAACATAATAATGTATTTAGATTATATGAGGCATTGTTAGCAAGATAATGTCGGACAACACACAGGATGATATAAATAAAGAAGTTGGAATACACTTTCCTCGATAGTTCGAGAGATATGTAAGTTTTCACTTACAAATATTCTTATAGTTGAATTATAAGATTTAAGTGTTGAAATGACATTATACTCTTTGATATGATAATTTCTTTTATGTAGGCCTTAGAAAATCAAATAGAGAATAAGTTCATTTGTGATCTTACAAAAGGACCTCTATGAATTTTTAAATCGTATTTGGTGTATTTTGTTATATCATACAGATTATCATGGTCATACTATGACAACAATAAATAGTGGAGCTTTCATAAAGGAAGAATTGATGGATTACTATAGTAAAATTATTAGGATACTTGAAGTTGAGTACCCTGCATTGCCAATAAAGCGATGTGTGATATTTAAATGTGACTAGTATGACCCGACTCCAAATGTTAGAACAAAAGTGCATAACCAATACAATCTAGTTGAAATCAACAACCGAAGAAGATTAAGACAATTTGAACCATTCATGTTGACAATGCAAGTGAAACAGGTGTGTTATGTCCTTTGTCCAAGCTTAGGATGAGATAAGTCAGATTGGTTGGCGATTTGCAAAGTTAAAGTTAGAGGTATTTTTGAATCACTTGAAAAAGGAGAGCAAAGAATTGAAAGTGAAGCGTTTCAAGAAGATGTTTATTTTATAAATGCATCTACCACGTATGACGATAATGAACCTTTGAACAATTCATCTAATGAATATGTTGAAATTTCATTTGGAAAGGATGACGAGGGTCAGAGATTTGAAGAGGAGCCAGAGTTTGATTCTTATTCTTCCGAAGAAGAAGATGATTGTAATTTACAATTAAGTTATAATAGCAATTAATTTGTGTTTGTAATTAAATATTTTATTTTTCAAATCAATGATTCCCTTTTTAGTATATTATGTAAATTATTTAATTCAAAATTTTAATTAAGGAATGTCGACATGGCGACTAATTCTGGATGGTAGTAATTCATTCCGTTGGGAGAAATGTGGCAAAGTTGTTCCAACCCAAGGAATAAACAATGCAGGAAAAATCTCCAATTCATACACTAACGATCGTTTGCCTTCTATGATTAATCATTTTCTTTGATGAAGCTATTATATATATTCACATTTGATGGTCTATACTACATGTTGTTTTAAGCTTCCTTGAATCTCAAAGATGCATATATGCTAATAGAGGCCTGAGCGATGTCACAACGATCTATAAAGGATTAGGGAGGTCGGTTCTTTTGGAAAATTCATCAATTCCACAAACCTTGTAGAGACATTAACGTATGCATTAATATCCAGTTTTGGTTCATTTAACAGTTTTCTAATATGACATTAATTAACTCGAATACTGATTGTGTTTTAGGTAAACCTGTTCATACTAATAGTTCATTTGGAGAGTTAGTCTTCTATACTAAATCTGGCAACTCATTCATTGTATCCTTTATAAGTTTAGCTATAGTGGAAATGTTGTTGTAAGAAGATGTTAAAAACCCTACACTTGAGAGAAGTATCACTATTTTAATTGATGCATTTGAACATGTCAGGACCCTTCTTAGGAATCCAAACATCGGGGGCTCATTTACCTTTACCGACTCTCATGTCATATGGAATCTAAGAAAATAATTATATCATTGTGATTTATCGATGCAATACACTAGACTCAACTTTAAAGTTGATTTATTGTTGTATCTGTAAAATTTTTCAAACAACCTCCCTACTAGTTAGGGGTCAACCTAAGTTGTTTTGAGTGTAGGTTGTTATTGTTGAAATTCTATAACTTTATCAATTGTTAACCTTCTATTTCGTCGTTTGTACTTGAATATGATATTCAACAAATCGCCTCATTTCCTTTTCCATATATTACGTAAAATATTGAAATCAAATTCTTATATTTCTAGAAAATTCAATAAACAGTGAATTTTAGGTAGAAATATAAGACCAAAGAGACAGCATAAGGTAATGCGGCCTATATTTAGACATATGTTCGAAGGTACTTACTATGAAGGTGGACTGTCATAGTTTGCAGCTAAAATTGAATCACCTCCTCCTCCTCTAAGGCCTATAGCTGCAAATGAGGCATCACCTGCTGCTTGTCATCCTACACCATCCCCAACTTATATATCATCCACTACCCCTTTATCAGATGAAGGAGACGACCGCCAACCTGTAGTTGAGGGACATGATGGAAGAAAGTACATAACAATTGTCAACAATCTGTAAGTGAAATTACATAAAACATTATACATTTATAATTAAGTTATAGGCTTTTCGATTTTGCAAATGGTATAAAATTACTTATTCTTATATTAGGTTGATTCCGTCTGGACTGTGTTCTAGAAATATAACATCTAAATTTAAGGAAATGATGGATCCTGAGGGTTATGTATAGAAGAAGATCTCTCAGGCCACAAAGGCATTTTACTTTCAGGAGTTTGAGATACAATAAAAATTAATTTTCTTTTTTAATTGATTTGTATACATTAATTAGATAAATATTATAACATTATAAGTTGTCAAAAAAATTCTTTTAATTCTAGAAAGAAATTTTCTGGGATTCTGGTTTCGCCGTGATCATATATAAAATATAGGAGATGCAAACTCATACACGTTAATGCGACTTTATTGGTACAATACACAAGGCTGGTGTACGACTGCTTTATATTTCTGAGCAAATATGGAGTCGTTGGCAGGAGTATTGGACATCATCTGAGGCAATGTCCATCTCAAGACGTAACTCGACCAACAGACATGGAGATCTAGGGGGAGAGAGTCTTCCCGTATATACGGGAGGATCAATAACCCACCACAAGCACGTAGAGAGACTTCTCAGTATCTAAACTTGATACTTATATTGTAATTGTTTTAATTTGTTGCATTTCCATTTAAATTGATGATTGAATGTTGAAATGAAAATATGTGTATTATGGATAATGATAATGGTATAAATGTCTAGTTCCATATATAGTTGTATTGACTTATTCTATTTGTTCAACAGGGAAAATATCATAAAAATAGAGGAAACTATGCCAAAATTTTTATAAAATCTAGTTCACATCTAACATTTTATGTTAAATATGCAAGAAAAGTCTATGGGCATGAGGCCTACACCTACTTAGGTACTCACACAAAGAAGCATGACGATGTGGCATTGTCAACAACCGATATAGAGAACTGAATGTATGTGAAATTAATGCTTTAATATTATTTCTTAATAATTATCACTTACTAATATAAACATTGCTTCCTAATAGGACCAAATCCAACAAAACATTTAACGACAGTCTCAGGAGGAACAAGCTATTGATGAGAGTCAGACGTATCTTGATACAGTCAGTGGTAGGGATCGTTGTGGAAGGATCTTCGAGCTAGGCTCATTTGCGAACACATGCTATTCGCAATCCTCCATGTCCAGTATAACAGCGTCTAGTAGACGATCGCAAACTGATGAAGTTAATTGGCTTCAAACAATAATGGACACATTGATAGACACCATAGGTCACCTGAGACAAGAGATGGATGAGTTAAATGCGAGGGGTAGCACTTCAAAGCACCGACGCTCACCCGGATATTAGGATTGTTGTAGTCATTTGCTCTGAATTACAAAGACTTATTATGTACAATGTCATGTTTTTATTATCAATTAAGATAATTTTAACTTTATATCACCAATCAACTTTCTATTTAAACAAATTAAATATATAAACAAATAAAAATATTATGCACAGATAATTCATAATTGTTGAAATTATGCATTTATCACAAGATCATAAAATAAAATTTCATGCCAGGATTTTTTTAAAAAAATCTTAATTTTATTTACCAACGGAATCTAAAAAATCGTCAGTAAAATGCACTATATCTACTGATGGAATAAGTTAATCCATCGGTAAATTGTATGATTTTTACTGACTGTTCTTCTGCTTCCATCGGTAATATTGAAACCGTTAGGATTATTTGAACCATGGTTTACCAACAGAAACTTACAACCGTCGGTAAATTGTATGATTTTTACTGACCGTTCTTCTTCTTCCATCAATAATATTAAAACCGTTAAGATTATTTAAACCATGATTTACCAACGGAAAACATACACCTGTCGGTAAATTGTATGATTTTTACCGACTGATCTTTTTTTTCCATCGCCAAATTTACCGACGGTTATATCTATCTGTCGGTAAAATAACAACAGATACATATTTATATTTATCATTAAATTTACCTACAACTGTATTAACGGCGTCGTTATCCATTGTTTTATTCCATCGGTAATTTATATTACCAATAGAATACAGGCATTTTCTGTCGGTAATATCCATCGGTAAATAATAGAATTCTTGTAGTGAATAGCTAATGACGAAGAACTAATATAATGTACTCAAAATAAAGTAGATATTAATTTTATACTCTATGTCTAATTTGAGCATTATATGATGAAATGATTAAATTATACAAAAAAATAATGCATGGAAAGATTAGTCAAATGATTAAATTATATGAAAAAATAATGCATAGAAAGGTTAATCAAAACTACTTTTGACACTCATAAATATTTGGACGGCCATGATGTGTTGCTAGATGTCAATCTTGATATATGATTATAAATTGTTTAATTGGAGAATTAAAGATAAATAAAAGGAGTTTTAATTTATCCAATTCTAATTATGAATTAGAATTAGAATTTATAATTATTGCCAACATGTTTGAGAATATAATGAGTCTTACATAAAGAATGAGTTGAAGAAAATAAAGATATTTTAATCAAGTTGGACTTGATTATAAAATTTAAGAAACTTATGATTAAATATGAGATATTAAATAAATAATGATCAATATAAAATATTATATCTTATTTAGGCATAATTGATATTTAATCAGAATTATTTATGATTCTAATTAAAGTATAATTAAAATAACTTTTAAATTTAATTAAATTACTAAAATGTTCAAACCCTATTATAAATAGGTTTAAGCTCTAATGAAGCTAGCAGTTCTTTCTTAACCGTCTTTGTAAGAGTTACAGAGATCTCTCAACATGTTATGTGGATATCGTTAGGTGTTGGACACTTGTACAGTTACGTTAGTTAAGATTCATCGATTTTAAAAATGCTTTAAGGGATACGACAAAAATATGATCAAGTTTCAGAATAAGGTACAAATTAAAATTTATATTTTATTATGATTTATACATTAATCATTTTATAGAATTAAAATGATCTCGATTTTTGAAAATTCAAAATATGGAAAAAAAAGTTTCATAATTATTTTGGTGCAGTGTCTTATACCAATTTTCAACAATATAGCATATTGAACTTACTTACCTCAATGAACAATGCAACTAACTCATCCCTGTTGCAAACATCACTACATACGTGAGACATGTTCCATAAAACAAGCTATAGCTTTGTTGGGATATCAGAGAAAATGGAGTCCTTACGAAATCACATGCCGTCCATCTCCATACTCATCTCCATGCAGTGCCAGCCCTGGGCAGGGGCCAGCAGGGCACCTATCCAGTGGGCCCCACCAATAGCCTCCTCTCTAAGAAGTGATGACGTGATGTACTGATGTTTTAAGTTTTAACTTTGGCTTTTCCAACAGCAACAGACTCCTCTCCAACGGCAACACGGAAGTGAGGCAACAACCTCCTCCCTCCCAAGAACGTTGGCTTTAATGATTGTAACATTATAAGTTAACGTTAATTTATATACATTGGCTTATGATTTTAACGTTAACTTTTTTTTAATGCAAAGGTTACTTTGTGGTCCCTATGCTTATAAATAGTCTTGAAATATTTAAGTGTACTTTTACCTTCTAATTTCTTTATTTTCATCAATATATGTATTTAAAGTACTCCAACTCAAAAATTAGCAGCAAAAAATTTTACGATTCTGTCTTCTGAGTTCTGAGTATAATTTAAAGGTAAAGTTTCTGATTTTTTAATATATTTTTACTCTTTGTTTTTTATTTTTAATATTAGATATTAAAATTTTCTATTTATTTTTTCCCTGTATCACAGATATAATACCATTTATATATCTTTGTGATATATTGTGAAGCTGTTGGAGTTTGGTTGTACCTGCATATTTCTTCCAGTTCCATACAGGTGCTTTTGTTCTTTTTCTAGTCCAACTGTGTTATAATTAGTTTATATTATGTTGCCTAAAAAGCATTTGTTTAGAAGTGAAAAAACGAAAAAAAGAAAACAAGTAGCACAGTTGATAGAATCCCAAAGAGGAGCAATAAATAAATTTATTAAAAGAGTAGGCTCCTCTAGTGAAAGTCCTGAGGAATTAGGTGAAGGTGGTTTTGAACAACATAAAGAAAACTTAAGTGATGAAATTCATATTCACGAGGTATTAGAAATCTGAGTGAGGATGATTATGTACCAAATGCATCCACTTCAGAAAATTTAGAGTATATTGAGCAAGTAAGCCCTATATTGGACATTTATGATCCTGAGAATTGGGATAATCTTGATAATAAAGCAAGGGATATTTTAGTTGAAAAAGGGCCTGTAAGAGAGTTGAATCTTATTTTTCCTTTAGACAATACCTCTCGTCATTTTTTATATTCTTATTATTATAGAAATTTAAGTAATGGAGAGATTATCGATAGAAAATGGTTGGTTTATTCTAAACATGTAGATCAAGTATATTATTTTTGTTGTAAATTGTTCAAATCTACTAACAAATAAAGTGGATTAGCAAATAACGGATTTAGAGATTGGAAGTATCTTAGTGAGAGACTCAAAGAACATGAAAATTGTATTAAGCATATGACTAATATGAGAACGTGGAATGAATTAAAAGTAAGATTGAGCAAAAATCAAACAGTTGATAAAGATTTGCA
>JANSVA010295821.1:0-25007 GCA_025504915.1 Erythroxylum reticulatum
TGAGTAATTTTTCATCGTTTAATTTAATTGTCTTACGTGTTGGAAAATTTTCCTTTGGGTACGATATCCGGTTCTTACCGATTTATTTTACTTGTCGATGGGGTGCACTTACCTCTAATTGGTCTAAATAGAATTTAATTTACATTGTTTTGTTTAGACCGCAACAACTTGTAAGTCACAACTATGGCAGCTGTGACATGTAAGTCATGATCATGACCAGATGTCCATGACATGTAAGTCACGACCGTGACTTACACACAGTCATGATCCCTTCATTTTTGGTAATTGTTTTAGTGATTACATACAGCTGTAGGGGTTGAGGCCACGAAACCCTAGATCTATGAGCATACTACAAATAGAAGGAGAGGGTGGCGATGAGCGGGGACATCTTTTATTCTTCACTCTTCATACTCAACACACCAAAGACATAATCGAGGGACAAAAATAGAGAGATAGAGAGGGAGGTGGAGGAAAGAAACAGAGCTTTGGCTAAGAAAAGAAAGGAGAGAAAGCAAAGAGTTAGTTTATACATTGTGAAGCTACAAATAAAATCCTACATGTGCTGCTATTTATATTAGTGGCTTATGTTGCTAATTGGGAATATCAAAGGGCTAGCCTATAGGTGGACGTGTAAAGACTTGGAACTAATACGTCCACTCTATGGATCCTTTTTAAAGGCTTCAATTGTTTACTCTCTTATATGGAATCTTAAGCTAGCTTGTAGTATCATTTTTTCAATTTTATGAATTATCTAACCTAATAGTTAACCTTAGATTGATGGACTTGAGATTCTCTTAACATTTCCTTTTATAGTGTAATCAATAAAGTAAAAGAGGCTCATTTAAAGGAAGTTTGAAAGATGTCTAGTAAACTTCCTGATAGCTTTGTTACATTTGGTAATTCTTTATGTTTAGATCATTCACTTACATTGCTTGATCAAAATGTCTTGACAATAAAGACACAAGCTACATTTAAGTTTTATAATTCTTTGCTCCAATAACTTGAGTTTGGGACTATAGTTACAAATGGGATGGAGACTGAATATAGGGGTACACAAGCATATATATGCATTTAAAAATTGAAAACAGTTAAACCAAGTTATGTAATATTAATTAAAGATGCTATAGATAAAAATATAACAGAATTTGATTGTTTAAACCTTACTCAGGAAGCTCTAGCCAAATGTCCTAAGGATCCCCATCTTAAAAGTTGACTGAATTGAAGAGATACTTTGACTCACTGGAGATCTATAAATCATGGTTAAGACAGAAGGCCATACTTATATAGATACAAGAAAAGGACAAAAACTCTAAGTTCTTTTATAGTGTAATACAAAGTAAGAGGAACAAAAACAAGATCCTTTCTCTAAAATAGTTTAAGGGTAACCTTTTGAATGAACAAAATAATTTAAACACTTAACTAAGGAGCATTTTAGGAACATCTTTGGGAGAAGTAGTGAAATTTCTTCGCTTTTTGGGACCTAGTTAATAACCCTAAATCTCCCTTAGCTCACCACCAATTATCCACACTTATTAATGATGTATCTATAGAGGAGATAAGAGTTGTTATGTTCTCATTGTATCTTAATAAAGACCCCTAGGCTAGAGCGATTTAATGCAAGATTTTTCCAAACTACTTAGGAGTAAACTGGTGCATTAGATACTGACATGATGATGGAATTTTTTAAGAGTGACAAACTACTTCTAAAACTGAATAAGACATACATTTGTCTTATACCTAAGACATCTAGTCCCTCTTTACTCAATGATTATAGGCCTATAGTATGCTACCGTGGAATTTATAAGGTAATCTTCAAAATACTGGCAAACAAGTTAAAGAGAACTCTTCTTGATCTCATTAATCTTTGTTAGGTTGCTTGTGTAGGTGGGAAAAGGATAGGGGATAAAATAATCTTAGCTAAAGAACTCTTCAAAGGATATAACTCCAATAAACCTAATATCTGTGCATTGTAAATTGATTTTACTAAAGCATTTAATTGTTTGAATAGAGAATTTTTGTTGTGCACTTTATATGCTAACAAATTCATTTAGTGGATCCAAGCTTGTATCACCATAGCTTCCTACTCAGTCATTATGAATGAAGAACGTACACATCAATTTAAAGCTGCTTAAGGTTTGAGACAAGGGGATCCCTTGTCCCCTTATCTCTTTGTAATTATAATGAAAGTGTTATATATGATTACTTTATTGAACATAAGTAAGAATCCTGAATTTAAATTCCTTTATAAATGTGGTAAGTTGAGAATTTCACAACTCTCCTTTACTAATGATGGTTTATAGTGTAGAGTCAAATTCTATTAGCCTTATGCTAAGTTCATTGGATGCTTTCAAAGTAGTACCAAACTTGAGCTTTAATCTAATTACAAGCTTTATATTTGTATCTACTAGTCAAACTCAATGTAGGAGCCTGATTAATCCTTTGGTATGAAATTAAAGAACTCCCTTTCAAGTATCTAGGAATCCTAATTTCCACTAAGAGACTTAGTGGTATTAACTATGCTCCTCTAATAAATTAGTGGTAATCATGGTGGAATTACCTTCTTTTTCTCTAAAGTTACTACTTACTTATCCTAAGATGTTCTAATTTGACTCCTTATAACTATTAACTCATCCCTATCTCTCCATATCTTTTCAAACACAAAACTTGAGAATTTTCAGAAAAAGGTTCAATATAAGACCAATATAAGTGTATTTTGTACTCATATTGGCTTAGTAACTTAATAATTAAACCCTAAATTGTGAATATAAGGGTTTATCTTAAGAATACAATTCTACAAGGTATAAATATAAGTTCGTGTTTGAGCCATATTTGTTCATATAGAAAATTATCAAAGAAATAAAATGAATCATTAGCCTACAAAAGTAAAACACGGATCCAAATGACATGATACCATAGAGGTATCTAAGTATGAGCTTAATGGAGGAAATATGAGACTTTTGTTGAATTTGATTATAATCTAGAACATAAAAAAAATAATGAACATAATGTCAAACCTACTTATAATGAGATAAAATAAACTACCAATAATACCTCATTAGGGCTTTACATAAACTAGTTTCCTTGTTTATATTGATTTAACTTATTATAATACTCACAAATATCCCCAGTGGCTTATCGTGATGCATTATGAAAGGTTTGAGTAGTTCTTTCTTATAATTGGCTTGATTAATGGAGATGCCCTCTTTCGTTTACTTAATTTGAATTCTAAGAAAGAAGATGATATCTCCCATCATGCTTATCTCAAATTCATTATTTACACACTTAGAAACTTTTTCACATATAACCCCAATAGTATAACCAAATATAATATCATCAACATAAATAAAAAATTAAGATATGTTGCTTACCAATTTCAAAGAATATAGTTGTATCAACTTTACCTTTTTTTTAAAACCACTTTCAACAGGAATGCACTTAACCTATTATATCAAGCTCAATAAGCTTGTTTTAAGCCATTTAATGCTTTATATAGTTTATATATATGGTTAGTTGCATTATTATTTTCAAAACCAGGTGGTTGGTTAATATATAGTTCTTCTTGAAACATTCTTTTCAACACCCACCACTTAGTCTTTGAATGCTACTATAGTTCCTGAATATCTAGGTATTGTATAACATCCTTTTCGTCTTCACTATCCATCCTCTTGCTATAGTTTCTTTCATATCCCCTCTATTAAGTTATACTTAGGTGTTGTTTTTGTGATTATGATTATAGGCCTTCTTGTAAAGCTGCATTATTTCTCCAAACTGGTATCCATCCTAATGATTACTCCCCCACCACCTTCACTTTCTATTCTTTGTGTATGCTTACCCTCCTTTGATTTTACCTGAAAAATCATAAAAACAAATAATTACATCAGCTAGGGATAAATACTTATTTTTGCAAAGTTATTTTTGCCGAACAATCTTTCTCGCCTTATTCCACTTTTTCCTAAAACAACCACTACTTTGTAAAACTTCCCCCTCTATTACAAGTACATTCCAAAATGATTATAGATACAAAATTTGTTGGAAATATTCAAAAGAAAAATATTTTCAACCCCTTCTAGTTAACCTCCTACTTGAACCAAATCTTACGTATCCTCCCTATTTTAACCTAGTTTCTCCGACTAAGGAGGGAAGTTCTATAATAATGAATCCATCACTAAGTTAGCAACAAATGGTTTGAGATGATTGTGGAGAATCTCTACACTATTCTCCACCTATAGTGGAAGCAGGGTAGGAATATAATGGCTCTAGATAAGCAATGTTTTATTAAAGGAGCTAAAACTTGGAAAGCAACTTTGATAGGGTTCTTTTATAGGAAACATATAGTTTTCCCCTTGTGAAGGAATAAGCTATGAAAAATCTAGAAATCTAGTGGGTTGATTGAGGTTCTATTATCTGAAGATAATTTGATTCTCTTCAAATTTGACAGCTATGCTCATGCAAAGAAAGTAAATCGAGGTTGGCCTATGGTATATATAAAGTTAGCCTTTGTTCCTTCTATCGTGGAAGCTAGGTATAAGGATAGAAAAATTAATACTAGGTATAAGGATGGAAAAATTAATACATAAGAATTTTCTAGTATAGATTAACTTACGTGATATTCTTTAGTATTGGTCAACTAGGGGATTGAGTTCACTTATAAGTTATATGGGCCAAGGTTGAAAATGGAAATGAATTGCTAGAAACCATTCCTATAAAAAGACTAAATGAATTGGAAGAACTAATAGAAGATGTTATGAAAATCTCTTTATCAATAGAAAGCTAAACTATTCCCTCCATCAATGAAATGAATAGACATTAATCATATATTTTAAAAGGGAGAGTATAAGGAAATAATGAGCTTATAAAACCAAAAAGAGAAGGGTGAATAGGGGAATTAAGGGAATCAGAGTTAGATAGAGATAATGGATGGTTAAGTTGACAATATAGAAACTATTTTAAATATAAAAAAGGTATTAGTCATTTAATTCCCCTAACCGTAGGCAAAGAGAATCCACTTCACGAAAAAAAACCTAAAACAAAAGATAGGGACACTAGTAGTCATAAAGATAAGGCTATGGGTGAAAATGAGGGTATCAACTTGAATTTCAGGAAGGAAGAAGAGAATTTAGATACCCCTAACGATAAAAGATGAAAGATGCTTCCATGTTCCCAGCAAGAACAAAAAGATAAAGAATATAGTAGCTTGGAATATAAGGAGTTTAAAAGCCCCCACAAGCAACAATTTGTTGATGATTTTATACGTAGTAATAGATTAGTTGTTTTTGGTTTATTAGGAACCAAATTAAGTACGTAGAAGGTTTTGAAACTCGGAAGGAGGAATGCAAGTTAGATCTCAATGTTAAAATATGACCATCATCATTATGGTAGGATTATCATGTTCAACATAATAAAAGCTCAAGTAATAAAGTTGAACTCAAGTACCCAACATACACATAAAAATTTTAGCTTTCAAACTGAAGGAAAAGTTTTGAAGGTTACATTCATATAAGGCTCTAGCTTTAGATTCCAAAGGAAGTAGCTATAAAGTAATTTTAAGAGACTTAAACAAAATTCAAGGCCCCTAGATTGTGTTAAGGGATTTCAATAACACTCTTTTCTAATCAGATATTGAAGGAAATAACGACTTTATAAATTTCTCAACATATTTTAGACAATGCATTGACATGTTAGGGATCATTGAATTTCGTATGGAAAGCAATTATTTCACATGACCAAATAGACATTATATTAGCTACTTTATTACAAAACAATTTAGATATAGTAATGTTGGACGGGAAGTGGTAGATAACTTACCCTAAAAGTAAGTCGATCTTTATGAACTCCAATGTCTAAGTTCAAGGGCCCAAGGTATCTTTGAGAAGACTAGAAAGAAGTTTCCATTCAAATTTAATAACTAAGTCAATCATCAAAGCTTGTTATAGGCAGTCATAAAAGGAAGGGAGAAGATAGTTGATAAGTACAAAGTATACATTTATGTGAAAAAAATTGGCATATATTAAAGAGGAGTTAAAGTTACTCAAGAAGAATATAGATAGTAATACATTACTTCAAGTGAAAAAGGCCAAAGGAATCTTAGAGAACATTTACAGATCTTGCATTAGGAACTAAAGGAGGATTAGTAGAGAAAGTAGGAGAAAAGTACAATAAAAAGGTATAATAAGGGCCTTCGATGATCATTTCTCTCTATTGAGAAAAAAGATCTAGAATCTTTTGGTTGAAAGAGGGAGACATGAGTTCAAAGTTCCCTTTAGTACAATTTGGTTAGAAAGAATATTAACAAGATCATTAGGATAAGGGAAAATATATATAAATATAAATTGGAAGTGCTATAAGAAAAAAAACACTCTAGAAATAGATACAAAGATAAATCCATAGACTCCAAGCAAGAGAAGGGAAGAAGTTGCAATTGAACGTAGCTTATTAATTCTAGCTAAAAATCTAGGTGGAAACATTAATGAAAATAAAATTATACTTATAATAGAAACTAGTACATCAAAAATTTTAATAAACTAGAAGGATCAATGAATAGAAGGAAGTGGCTAAAGAAGCTCTAGAAGGAAATCCAAGAGGAAAAAAGTTAGGGAAAATCATTATACAAGGATTAGTGTGGAATGTAAAAGGCTTGAATAGCTTGAATAAACTATTAGTGATTAAGGATCTTTTAGTCATTAAGAAGCCTAATTTTGTTGGTTTCATAGAAGCCAAAATAAAAAATGGAGCACATCAAGGATTGTCTATGGTTCTTTGGTAAGGGTTGGGAGATTTTTTCTAATCATAATTATTATGTCAATGGTAGGATGGTAGTAAATTGTGACCCCTGTATGGTGAAACACTAAATTAGTTTTGCACATCACAGATGCTTGGATTATTGTAGGAGATTTTAATTGAACACTTAGGAAAAATGAAGTATCAGAGGTAGGTAAATGGACCTATGCTAAAAGCAATGAACTATAAGTGGTTAGGAGAACAGGGCCAAATAACCTCAGGTTTTATAGAAGTTTTTACACATGGAATATAAGTAGGCTAGGAAGTGGTTTATCTAGAAAAAACTAGACAGATGTATAGTTAATGCTAACTAATTCCAATAATTTCCTTTGAGTTCAGCTTGGTTTGGACATCAAAAAACCTTTAATCATGTTCTTATCCATTTCCAACTAGGGGAAGCATATAGTAAAAGGAAATCTCTTTTAAAATTCTATAACACACTACTTACACATCTTGGGTTTAGAGGAGTTGTATAAAAGGGTATGACACATCAGCATATCTCACCATATATATATATATATATATATATCAACAGAAGCTGAAAAATATCATATGCAATCTTAAAAAAACTCATAAATAGTTAGAATTATCAAATGCTAAGTGAGAAGCCATGGGCATTAAAACTGCTTATTACTTGTCAAAAAGAGATTATGAAGAATCCATGGAATGTAAGTTTAAAGAATAAAGAGGTTGATCTTAATGCAATATATAAGCAATCTCTAGAACACCTAAACTCCTAGGTAAGATAGAAATCTAGAATGATCAACCCTATCCTAATAGAACCATTAAGCTACATCAAAACCATTCCCATAGAGGCACACCAAGAGATGGTGAGGGAGGTCACAAATAAGGAAATTAAAACTTCTTTGTTCTCTATAAACCTAAATAAGGTGTCAGGCTATGATGGGTTGAATGGTATGTTCTTTTAGCATACTTAAGACTAGTTACGAGACTCCTATGTGAGTGTGGTGCTAGAATTCTTCTAGAGAAACAAAATATTCAGAGAATGGAATAAAACCTATATAATTATAATCCACAAAAGAGACAATGCCAAGTCTTTATGTGAGTTTCACCCTATGGCCTGTTGTAATGTGTTATATAAGGTTATATAAAAATATTGACTAAAAGGATGAAAAAGAACTTGGACCTTTATCAATCCAACATAGAATACATTTGTATGAGGTAGATTCATATGAAATAACATTTTATTAATGCAAGAACTTATAAAGGGGTATGAGTCCAATGAAAAATATATTTTAACTTTGTAAAAGCTTATGACATAGTTAGTTAGAAATTTCTAATCAAGGAATTGGAAACCACCAATTTTCTACAGTTCATTAATTGGATTAAGGAATGGATCACCACACCTTTATATGCAATCATGAAAAATGGGGAACCAACCATGCCTTTCAATGCCTATAGGGGCCTTAGGTAAAGGGACCTTATATCTCCTTATCTCTTTATGATTGGAATGGAAGTATTTAATAATTTTCTAAACTTAAATATAGCTAGGAATTTTAACTTTAAATACCATTATAGATGCAATATAATAAGAATAACTCACCTCTCTTCTACTAATGATCTATTATTAATGTGTAGAGCTGGGGAATAATCCATTAATCTATTATTGGATACACTATAGAGCTTAAAATAGATCTCTAGGTGGAGTTTTAATCCTACCAAAAGCTTATTTGTACTGTCTTCAAAAATCAACTCTTTTATGGCTTCTAGAGTAGCTAGAATAAGCATTCCATAGGAAAAACTATCTTTTAAATATCTTGGAGTGCCTATAACTTCCAGGAAGCTTAAGGCAAGTAAGAGTTAGACCCTATTAGATGTAGTTAATAAAAAGCTCAAAAATTGGAAAAAATCTCATCTATAAAGGTAAACTACAATTAATTAATTGTATGTTAAATAACTTATAAACTTACCGGATGGAACATATAGCATTACCAAAGAATATCCTAAAAGCAATTGATAGGATAGTGATAGACTTCTTGTGGAGTGGCTTTAACAATTACAAAAAGATTCCTACGATGAAATGGTCAATAGTTTGCCTTCCTAGGCAGTAAGAGGGACTAGGAATAACCTTAAACAAACTTCGACCCAAAATACTACTAGCAAAGAGATTATGGTCTTTGAATCAAGAAAAATAAGAGTTTTAGGTAAGGTGGATACACATGTACCATATAAAACACTAAAGCATACAAAGAGTTCTTGCTCAATTTTGTCTTGGACTTCCAAATATATATTAGGTATGAGAGAATGGATGCAGGAAATCATCAAAAACAGGTGTTTGATAGAAATAAAACATCTTTCTAGTTTGATAAGATAAAAAATACAATAATTGAGATCCTTAATTCTTGGCAATACCAAGGTGCAAAAATTTCTTAGTAATAATCAATGGATCTAGCCTTTCCATTATTACAAAGGAGTACGAGCAATTATAGGTATCTTTCTTATCTCCCAACTTGAGTCAAGTATACTAGATCAGATCCAGTAGTTAGAGGATAAATTCTTTCAATTTCACTTAAAATTATGGAAGAACTAGTTATTGTCAACAAATGTCCACAAAGTTTATTGGCACCTCTTGGTTTGGGACTAGGATATAAGATCATCATATGCATTCATCTTGTGACTTGCAATTGGGGAAAGAATGCCTACAAAGAAGAGGCTGAAATTCAACATTGGGACTACTTATAGTGAATTATGCTTAGACAAAAATGAGAGCATTGATCACTTATTTTTTTAGATGCAAATATTCATCCTAGGTATGGAACAAAGTAACATCCTTGTTAAATATCAACTACTATACTAATACCTGGTTACAAATGGTAAGATGGTCTTGATAACTCAAATCAACGAGCCAGGAAGATAATAAGTTATTTAAGATTTATTTGGTAATTAAAGTCCATATAGACATAAATGAACTCATGTAACACCCTACTGTCACAAGTCACGTACCCGACATCTATGGTGATATTCAAGTATGTACCCCACAAGGGTGGCATGATAGAACAATCATTCAGTCAAAGTTTATTACAAATTTCTATTTCCTTAAAATAATGTACAAATATGCGGAAATCATTAATCAAATCGGGCACACTTATTATTGTTAATTTTAAACATTTCCATTCAATAGCCACTTGGGCCCATTCCAGATACAAAACACTTACAATCATAATGTCATTTTTTTTACCAAATCAATCAAAAACACTTAGTATAATTCTTGCGAAACATAATTTAAAAATAAATTCACTAAAGACATACTGGTGCAAACTGATCCCGACCCCTAGCTTATGCTCATTTGTAGTGGCTGAACTCCAATTGGTCTACTTGGATAACTTTTTTAAACCTAAAAAGTCACACTATAATTTTTTATGAGTTTTGCGAACTAAATGAGTAAAATGTCATTGATGATTACACCCAGGTCAAATACACAAAATCACATATTTCACAAGTATTCATTTAGATCATGAATATTCCAAATACTCATATTATCATGGCGTATCATGTAATCATTGAGAATTAGAACAGATATTTAGAAATACAAATTCACATGAGACTCCAGATTCGTTATTAATGTTGTGACCGAGTGCCTATCACATACATATACAGATACTGGTCCATTGGGCTTAGTCAAAACAGAATACAGAGCATAGCATTATGTACAGAATCAGAAATCACGAAGCAAAGCTTTACATGCAAGCAATTTCATATTAGCTACTCCAGTCACAATGCCTTTATCTGAGCATGCATTGTACAAAATGCATCAAATACAGAATATGCCACATACAACAGTCACATATGATGCACAGTTAGAATCTCATAGTCATCGGACCTAAGTTTGGCATTCAACTTTTGTTGAGAATTCAA
This sequence comes from Erythroxylum reticulatum, assembly GCA_025504915.1. Classification (NCBI taxonomy): domain Eukaryota; kingdom Viridiplantae; phylum Streptophyta; class Magnoliopsida; order Malpighiales; family Erythroxylaceae; genus Erythroxylum; species Erythroxylum reticulatum. Next base: position 10,654 of record JANSVA010295821.1, read on the forward strand.
ATATCATTCAAAATTCAAATACACATAGAACACTTTCAATACATTCCCAAATATTAAACTCCTCGGACTTTAAGTCTAGAATTCATAAACAAATCACAAACATTTAATATTTGTAAATTAAACAAATACAATAAATCCTAGGAAAATCATCTAGGTTGACCCACAATACATTCCAATATGCTATTGCAAAGATGGTTTGGCAATGTTTGACTACCGTCCAACGTGCTCCTCTATAACATACATAACACATTGACATGTATTACACTTTTATACAAATGTATAAGCATGCCTTTATGCACAACTATGTATTTCAATGATAATTCTAGGTATCATATCGAATTCTTATCACCATATCATTCAGGTATCAAAACCCTCATTAATAATATTAGTACTTAGGGTTTGGACCACAATTAAACAATGTAAAGTTAATTTCATAACTCAATTTATAACTTCAGATTTTTCTAACAACAAGCTTTCGGGTAAACATTGCATATTCATTTTGATAAGGTAATCAACCAAATTAAGCAACACTTCCTTCTGGAAAATTGTTCTCCGATGTCTTAAATTTCTAATGATATAAATATCATTCAATTTGATTCATTATTTCCAAAGTTATACTCAATTTACTTTACACTGTTCTTAAAACATAATTGTACTCTATATTCAACTTCAAGTCAGTTTATGAAATTCTTAGAAACAGAATTCGAATTTACTCTCTTCAGGAATTTTATATCCCTATGTCTCTATTTCAGTTAAAATTAATAATCGTTCAATTTAGAAACCTACTAATCAAAATATGCTAAAAAAACTGAAATATGTTTAGTGACGTAATACCAGTTATCATATTCTAGTAATACTCAACATGTTCATCCTAAATTTAACTATCAATCCATTTCATATGGTTACATTTGTTTTTTGAGATGAATAACAATATGATTTGAATCTAATGGTTCAAGAATCAAGTCATTTGGACATCGGGTGAAGAAGTTATAACAAAAATACCAAAGGATGTTAAGAAATTGGAAAAAGTTGGAAGTTGCGAGATGATTGCGACTTGCGATTCTTTTCAGCGATATCGCGATCGTGCTTCATCAACAAAGTCACGATCTTGCTTCATCAACGATGTCACGATCATGCTAAAACACAATCACAATTTCTTCTCTCCTTCACTAAACAGCTTCTTCATGTTCTCCTTCTATTTTTTTTCATTTGTTCTCTCTTCTGAAACATCTATTATGCATTTCTATACTCAATTCAATCTCTAAACAAATCGGATTCAAACCTACCATTCAACACCAAAATTTCGAAACTTTATATTCACTTCCTCTCTCTACTGTAATTTTCCATAATTTTATTCACACTTCAATCTTCTTCACTTAACACTCAAAACACACAAACCAATTCTTCTAACTTCATTTTAAGTCATCAACACACAACAATTCGAAAATTGATTCACATTTAACCATCAAAATCCGATTCTCACACTTGTAAATTTTAGTTTATGCATTTTATTCTCTATCTACATTCATCTGATCCATTTTTGATATCACTGCATCACCTTAAACTTTTCCTTTAGTTCTAAACTCATTCAAATTGATTTATGTTAACATTTTATATATTTTTTCATGAACAATACATCAACTTATAACCATATTCGTATTTCTCAAAATTAGAACAGAGTACATATATTTCTACATTAATTTATGTAAACTTTCACAAATCTCAAACCAGAATCTATTTCATATAGTTTTGAACATTTCCCATTTCACAAATCCATCATCTAGTTTATTCATTACCGAAACCACACTTCTTAAACTCCTTAAGCATGTATATATTTACACTGTAAAAACATCAACAACAAACACTTACTTAATTTAGTAATATTTCCCAGTAGTGAGAGTGAATCGATGAAACAAAAATAACAACTAATGTTCGATCTTTTTGGTAAACCAGAAGTAGATTTGATAATGATATTACTCTCGGTGAATAACAACGAGAGAGAGCTTATCTGTAGAAAAATAACGTCTAAAACACGCGTCTACATATACTCTTGAATGGTTTAACATTTGTCACTATTTTATACTGCCACATGTCACCATGCATGTGAGCTATTTGTCAATACTTAATTAGTCTACGTGTCACACTATAATTGGTCCATATTTCAATATTTTTCCTAGCCCAAAAATACTCCAATATTTTCAAAATAATACTTATAGTCTCCAACTAAAGTTTTACAGCACATAATTCACAATTCACTTTTTAATCACATTAATCAGTCAATTATACCCAAAAAATGTCAATGAATGCATGTACAACCATTTTAATGTGCAAAAATGTGCATGTCATAATTAGCTTAAGCATAATATGCATCTTCTAGTTTTTCAATAAATTATCATAATCACTTTTCTTACCTTAATATGGTAATGGGATGTTACAATTATTCCTTTGTTAAAGAAATTTCATCCTCGAAATTCTTATCTAATTGATCAAAAAGGTAGGGTATGGCTTCATCATATTCTCAACCATTTCCCATTTAACTTTATCACTTGAATAATTTCTTCCATTTGACTATAGTCAACAGAATCAATCGGTTTTCTAGTTACTTATCCCAATATCACATTGTCTTATGTATTTCCTCAATATATTATAGATTACTCAAGTTTTCATTTGCTATGCCACCAATACATCTTAGTCAGATCATATCAATATTTCTTAAAATACTCAAATATCACACTTGATGTAGTTAAGACATCTTTGTTGGTGTTACAAACTCATATGTTAAAGGTTCTATTCTTGCGAAAATTTCATGTGGACCAATTTATGTCAGCTTAGCTTATACTTTTTTTTCAACCTGAGCACATCTTAACAGGGTGATAATCTCATAAACAATTCATCTTTTTCTTGATAATTCACATCTCTTTAGTGTTAATAAACTTAACTCATATGTCTATCTCACTTTATTCCAAAACTTCAGTTTTGTTCTACCTAAATCATTCGTCTTTCTTAAGTCCTTTAATTTTTAATACAAATCAATTTTACTTATCATTATCAATCTCCCATCAATTATGGCCTTAAACTATTTTTAAGCCTTATTCATCCAATATAAAGTTAGTCGACTCTTTCTATCATATAACACCTCATATGATATTCTACTGATATCACTATGATATTGATTGTTATGCTTTAAGTCAATTAAAACTAAGCATTGACCTCATATTTCTATGAACTCCAAAATATAAACTTTAAGCATATCTCCAATAGTTAAGACTATTGGCAACAATTACATGTAATCACTTGTTTATACATCCATAGACATCAAACATTATTTCGTCATATTCTTACTACGATGTATTAGCATAAGTTGTTATTTGTGCTTTCTCTAACAATCTTTTTCTCAATCATCCTTATCATGTACACAAACTTCATATATAATCACGAGCTATTATTTTCCTATTCAAACTCAAAATTTGGATTGATTATCAATTTTCAATTTCCTTAATAAGATTCATCAATTTTGAATCCTTAATTTGGGCTTTGCTAATCTTTTCATGCAAAATTGATTTTAAATCTTAATGTAGCTAATAATACTTTGTTTTGCCCTAAAGTCAACTCAATATTGTATGCTCTTCATTTCACTAGATTTAGTAACCACAATATCTGAATTTGTGTTTTAGAATTTTCTGTTCAAGCCTTAGATATGTACACTAGTTTTACAAAGATAGTGCTCATTTATACACTTATAGTCCTTCAATACTTCTATCCATTGTCTCAGTCTCATATAAAATTCTTTCAAACTTAATAAGTACCTCAAACTTTATTGATTTACATATTTATATGTAAATCCAAAGCGTTTTGCTAGACAAATAGTGTCTCCAAGCTTTCAAAGCAATGACTATTTCAATAATTTTCAAATCATATATCAAGCATTCAACTCATGAGACTTTAATTGTCTCTATGCATACAAAATTAGTTTATTTTGTTGCAACAAATTGCATCTCAATTTCTAATGTGAAACATCATTGTATATTATAAAATCTCTAAATCGAAACGATATAATTAACATCGATGTTATAATTACTCAAAATTCTTTTCACATTCTTTAGTCATACAATTTACACGTTTTTCCTCAGAAATTTTTGTCAAAGAGCTAAGATTGGTAAAAACTCTTTAAGAATCTCTGGTAAAATCCAATATACAACTAGTTTTAGAGAACTCCAAATCTCTTATATATACCTTAGAGTTTCTCACTTTATCATTACCTCTATTTTCTTTGGGTCTCCCATTATGCCATGTAGCATCACATAACACTTACTTCATATATCCCATTTTCATTCAAATACATGTCCACGATATAGTTCAGTCAATCAAACACATATTTAAATGTAAATGCAAAGCTCGTGTGACACACTTTACATTATTTCATTGTTATGACGGAATGCCCAAATTATCCCATATCCATTGTAGATATTGGGCTCATTGAGACCGTCTCTTATCCGTTGGAGATATAGGGCTCATTTAACAAAGCAAGCCTTTGGCTCTTATTCGCATTATAAGCTTTAAGCTCATTTTTGGTGGCTACTTAGGTCATAACTCTCATTATCTAATTATGCATTCATATAATGGAATGCATCACCCATTTCTAATCAATCATTCACATTCCTAATCACATTTATCATCTATTATTATAGTCACTAATTGATACAATTTTTCTTGGATCACTTTAATCTTCAATACCATAATACTATCGGGGCATTGTTAACTCCAACTAATATATCCTAAATTCCTTATGTAATTTATTCCTCAATGAGGTAATATTATCTCATATTATTTTGGGTTTTCCCAATTGACTCATTTTCTTGAATGATTTTCTCCATTCATTCGATTTCCTCTGATTTCACATTGACTTATTGCAATGTCGAACCATTCTTACTAGTTTCTCCATTCGTTTCAATTTATTCACAATCTTAACTTCCTGTGTTGGTAACACATTCAACAAATCAAATTTGTATCCCCTGAACATATTTGCATGTAATGTAATGTGGGCCTAAGTTCTCCTCACAGTAGCAAGAGTGTCGCCTCAAATTTAAGAATCCAATCACATAGTTGGATACTTTACATCAAACAAAACGCATACACTCTCTCAATAGCATATTCTACATCTTACACTTGAGTCTTCATTAGGAATAGAACTCCAATATTCACTTTTAATTTATTCCATTTTCATTCATTCTTAAAAGTAATCCATCTGGTCAACTTAACCTTATTCAGTGTAATTCTTCTTCTAAAGAAGATTTCTTGCTACTATCTACTATATTATTTGTCTAATCCTTATCAATCAATTGTTTATCTAATCCTTATCAATCAAAATTTCTCATCATTTCTTATCATCATTCTTAGTACCTCAAAAAGATCAATTTCAACTATTCATAATATCTTAATAAGACCAATTTATGTCATAATTTATATGATCATAATACCCTTTATAATAAGGCTCAACAAAGCATTAAACAGATCTATTTACTCTTATACCTTGGTATATACCATCAAAATCATTACATCTCATCCAGAGATGTATTTAGGACAATTCATTAGTTAATAACTTATGCTCAGGATACCTTAATCTCATTTGATTTAGGAAAACACTTCTCTTTTTACGCCTGACCTCGGTCATGAGAACTATGCCACAATCGTGCCCTTCTTTTTTTCCTAGAATTCATCACATATAGTAACATCTTTAACAATTTCAATCTATCCCCTATCGATCACTATAAGCACTTTCATGCATTACTCTAATTCGTTTTATACTTTGAATTGTGGGGACTATGACTAACAAATATTCATATATCATAGATTGCTTCATATATCATCTCCACACATACAATTCTTATGTGCTCGATTCTCACACTTCTTATAGTGATCCCATTTTTAAATATGTGCTCACAAAATAACAAATTAACTTAATTGTGACAACTTTTACAAATCTCACTATCTTCATCCCTTCTTCCAATTACCAATATATCATCATACTTACGTATGTTCACTATCAATTCAGAATTATAGATACATAATCATCCCGAAATTCCAATCTAAATTCCACTAACATATTCTTATAGTGAATCATAACTCTTATCACATTTATTATACAATCATTTCAAGTCCAAGTTTGACCCCTTAAAGTTATAGAAAATTTTATTTTCTTTCAACTTGGCTTGTACACTTTAAATCTCGTCATTCATCTTTATATCATTACTTTCCTTAATCAGTCCTTGACCATGTATTCACATCTATATCACATTCGAGGATATATTACCACAGTACAATATTGATATCATATTCTATAACATATCCACCAACATAAATACAGTACATCATTATTTGTCGTATCTAACCAAATAATATTTCCCATTTCTAAATATCCAAAAACTTTCATTTTCTCATACTCAGACAGATCATCATTTCTCCTACTACTTCCATAAATTCAAACACTTAAAAAATGCTCATATATGTAGCTCACATAAATACAACTCAGACTAGGGATTAGTTGTTACTACCTGTTATGACACGACTAAAATGCATGTAATTGAAAACATATGTGTGCCCATGTAAGATACTAAATCTGGGCTTTGATACCAAAATGTAACACCCCACTCTCGCAGGACACATACCCAACATCCATAGTGATATCTGAGAACCATCATTCAATCAAAGTTCATTGCAAATTTCTATTTCTTTAAAACAATGTACATGTATGTGGAAATCATTAATCAAATCGAGCTCGCTTATTACTATTTTTAAACATTTCCATTCAACAGCCACTTGGGCCCATTTTAGATACAAAACATTTACAATCATAATGCCATTTCGTTACCAAATCAATCACTTACACTTAGTATAATTCTTACCAAACATAATTCAAAAATAAATTCACTGAAGACATATGCAGGTGCAAACTAATCCCGACCCCTAACTCATGCTCATTTGCAATGGATGAACTCCAATTGGTCTAATTGGATAAATCCTCTAAACCTAAAAAGCCACGTTGTAATTTTTTATGAGCTTTGCGAACTCAATGAGTGAACTATCATTGATGATTACACCCAAGTCAAATACACAAAATCACATATTTAACAAGTATTCATTCAGATTATGAATATTGCAAATACTTATATTATCATGGCATATCATGTAATCATTGCAAATCAAAATATATATTTATAAATACAAATGCACATGAGACTCTAGATTCGTTATTAATGTTGTGATTGAGTGCCTATCACAAATATATACAGATACTGGCCCATTAGGCTCAGTCAGAAAAGAATCTGCTCTGTGTAGAATTAGAAATCACGGAGTAAAACTCTACGTGCAAGCACCTTTATCTGAGCATGAATTTTATGAAATGCATCAAACACAGAATACGCCATGTACAACAGTCACATATGATGTACAGTCAGAATCTCATAGTCATCGGACCTAAGTCTGGCATTCAACTTTCATTGAGAATTGAAATATCATTCAAAATTCAAATACACATAGAACACTTCCAATACATTCCCAAATATTAAACTCCTCAGACTTTAAGTCTGAAATTCATAAACACATCATAAACATTTTGTTGGCCCCCAATTTTTTCTTGATGAATAAGGATGATTTAAATAATTTTGAGGTTTTGATAGATTAATCATTTTGTAATTATTTAATTATGTCAAAGTTAGTAGGATTTATTGAATGGGTAAGTGGAATTAAAGTGTTAAAGTTATAAGAATGTTCAAGGGTATCTTTGGCAAGACACTTAAGGTTAAAAGAAAATAAGCCTATAAGGAAGGGTAAGATGGGCTTTTTGGACTCATTAAGGATAGAAATGGAAGAAGAAAAGTTGTCTTATTCTTTTAAGAAGGGAAAAACATGAATTGATAGAGAAGAACAAAAATAGAAGAGAGAAAGAAGAGAGTTTTGTTGGAGAGGAGAGAAAAGAAGGACAAATAGTTAGGGTTTCATCATTTCTTGGTTTTTTAGAGAGAGTTTGAGGTTGTTCAAAAGAAAAAGGTAGAGGAAGAGAAGAGCTTCCATTTAGGACAAAAATCTCTTTATTTGGTGAAGAATCAAGGTAAGATCATTTTGAATCTTTGGGAATTTTGGAAGGATTTTAGTTCATGGAGTTTAGAAAATGCATGGGTTTAAGTATTCCAGAATCAATTTTCGTTATTTTTCATTGTGAGATTTTAGTTGGATTCCTATTGAATAGGGTTTTTCCATTGATGAAGGAAATCAAGAAAGGCAAGAGAAGTAAGAAGATAGGCATGTTAAGCAAGTCTTTAAGCAAGGAAATCAAGGTGGGATACATGTTTATAATTAAGTAATGGGCCATTAATGCTTTTCTGAATCAAGAAAATAAAATGATTTCAATTACTTCTTAAATGTTGCTTTTAATTCTTTTGATTAATTTGAGAAATTGCTACATGTTGGTGTATGAATTTTGATGATGCAATGGAAAATGGTTTTGAAATATTTATGTTATGCCTTGAAAAATGTCATGGCATTTGGTATTAATGAAAGAACATGAATGTTGTAGACCTGTAAGTCCTCTTTACCGTCTAAGAATGACCTTGATCCGATATCTTTAGAGAAAGTTATGCCAATTGTTCCAAAAATAGGTCTTAGATTGAAGCCTTTTGTTTGACCTTTCGTCTAGTATCGTCTAGCCTTTTATCTGGTTCAATTTTGACCCTCTAGATGACAAAATGTTTCTTTGGTGTCTTCATTAAATTTGTAACTCTATAAATGCTCCTCCAAAAAGTCTAAGAATGACCTTGATTAGACATGTCTATAGAAGGTTATGCCAATTGTTCCGAAAGAGGTTCAATATGATTGAGGACAAAACCTTGTTTGATTCTTTAAGCCATAACTTTGTTATCCGACTTCCAAATGAAGTGATTCTTAGACCAATAGATTCCTAACACATTTTTTCCACACCTCCATGAAATTTTATAGCTTTTAATATTGATTTGAAAAGTTTTACTGAATCAATGTAAGGGTATGGGTTGGAAGAATATGAATTGGATATTTTACTGAATATATTTCGATATTTTTATGATATCTTGATCTGTAGAGCTCCGAATGAGATTATTATTATTTCAAAATAAACGAAAGACATAGAGATACAAATTATCTTAAGGAATCAAATATTAAGTCAGTCCCTAAGACTTTCCATTTCTAGATGGAAGTTGGGTGTAGTGTACAGTTCCAGTTTAACAATAGTATAAAAATGTTTGAGCCTTAACTTTCAGATTTCTGAACCAAATTGAATGAATTTGGTGTCCTTAGAAGCTTAAGACAATGGGGAACAAATGTTCTAAAGAAGTTAAATTGTAATTCCAGTTTGAGATTTCCCAAAATCTGTTCTAAACAGGAGAAATAAGTTCATTTTAATGTTTGACTGGTGTAGGCACGCCACCCTTGTGGGATGATGACTAATAAGGGTTCATGGAAATAACCCTATAGGATAATATGCTCACGCTTTATGACTCCGAATGTTGGGCTCCAGAAGAAGGATCCAACATTGTTTGGTATCATAGAAAGAGTTGGGTTCCAAAATCAGGGCCCAACATATTTAATATTTGGAAATTAAACAAATACAATTAATCTTAGGAAATTCATCTAGGTTGACTCACAATACGCTCCAATATGTTATTTCATGGATGGTCTGGCAATGTCTAACTATCATCCAACGTGCTACTCTATAACATACAAAACACATTGACATGTATTACACTTTTGCACGAATGTATAAGCATGCCTTTATGCACATCTATGCATATAAAAAATGCACAATGCGTATTCAATGAAAATTTCCAGTATCATATCAAATTCTTATCACCATATCATTCAGATATAAAAACCTCATTAACAATATTATTACTTATAGTTTGGACCGCAATTAAACAACGTAAAGTTAATTTCATAACTCAATTGATCACTTCATATTTTTCTAACAACATGCTTTGGGGTCATCTTTGCATATTCATTCTGATAAGGTAATTGACCTAATTAGGCAACACTTCCTTCTAGAAAATTGTTCTTCAATGACTTAACTTTATAATGATAAAAAGATCATTCACTTTGATTTAGTATTTCCAAATTTATACTCAATTTACTTTGGACTGCTCTTAAAACATAACTGTACTCTATATTCAAATTAAAGTAAGATTATGAAATTCATAGAGACAGAATTTGAATTTACTCTCTGCATAAAATTTGTAGCCTTATGTCTCTAGTTCAAATTCAATTAAGAATCATTCCATTTCTAAATATACTAATCAAAATATACTCAAAATACCAAAGTATGTTTAGTGAAATAATACCAGTTATCATATTATAGTAATCCTCAACATGTTCATCTTAAATTCAATAATCAATCCATTTCAGATGGCTATAATGTTTGGTGTAGATGAAGAAAAATGTGTTCTGAATCTAATTGTTTAAGAATCAAGTAATTTGAACATCGGGTGAATAAGTTATAATACAAATATCGAAGGATGTTCAGAAATAGGAAAAAGTTGGAAATCACGATCGTATGTCTGCACGATCGCGAGTTTTATTGGCAGTTTGCGATCATCCAGAAGCACGATCGTGACCTTAAGGAACTCATGATCATGTTGAAACATGATTGGAATTTCTTCGCTTCTTCCCCGAATAGCTTCTTCATGTTCTCCTTCAATTTTTTTTTTCATTTGTTCTCCTTTCTAAAACATCAATTATGCATTTCTATACTCAATTCAATCTGTAAAGAAATCATATTCAAACCTGCCATTCAATACCAAAAATCTGAAACTTTATATTCACTTCCTCTCTCTACTGTAATTTTCCATAATTTTATTCACACTTCTATCTTCTTCACTTAACAATCAAATCACATAAACCAATTATTCTAACTTCATTTTAGCTTATCAACACAACAATTCAAAAATCCAAGATTCACACTTAACCATCAAAATCTGATTCTCATACTTATAAATTTCAGTTTTTGCATTTTATTCTCTATCTACATTCATCTTATGCATTTTCCATATCACTGCATCACCTTAAACTTTTCCCTTAGTTCTAAACTCATTCAAAATCATTTATGTTAACACTTCACATATTCATGCATGAATAGTACATCAACTTATAACCATATTCTTATTTCTCAAAATCAGAACAGAATACATATATTTCTACAAATATTTATGTAAACTTTCACAAATCTCAAACTAAAATCTATTTCATACAGTTTTGAACATTTCCCATATCAAAAATCCATCATCTAGTTTATTCATCACTGAAACCACACTTCTTTAACTCCTCATGCATTTATATATTTACACTGTAAAAACATCAACAACAAACACTTACTTGATTCAGCAATATTTCCTAGCAGTGAGAGTGAATCATTGGCACAAAAATAACAACTAATGGTCGGTGTTTTTGGTAAACCAGAAGTAGATTTGATAATGATATTACTCTCGATGAATAATAATGAGAGAGAGCTTAGTTGCAGGAAAATAACATATAAAATACGTGTCTACATATCCCCTTGCATGGTTAAACATTTTTCACTATTTTATACAGCCACATGTCACCATGCATATGAACGATTTGTCAATACTTAATCATTCCAGATGTCACACTAGAATTGGTCCATATTTCAATATTTTTCCTAGTCCAAAAATTTTAAAATAATCCTTATAGTATCCAATTAAAGTTTTACCACAAATAATTCACAATTCACTTTTTAATCACATTAATCAGGCAATTATACCTGAAAAATGTTAATGAATGCATGTACTGTAATTTTAACATGCAAAAATATGCATGTCATAGTTGGCTTAAGCATGATATGCATTTTCTAGTTTCTTTGTAAATTCTCATAATCACTTTTCTTGCCTTAACATGGTAACGGGTTGTTACAACTCAAGAGTATGTGAAGGAAAGGAAACAAATTAAGAAGAGTTATTCTAGAGGATAGTGATAGAGATAAGACAGACATTAATGGACAGAGTTTACACCTTAAATTAATTTAATGTATAAAGGAGAGATGGTTCCTATAAACTAAGAATTAAAGTACATGTATACAAAGAGGATAGGAGCTGAAATGAACTAGATATGATGAAAGAGTTCAATCTATATGTACAAAAAGAGTGTGGAAACTATATAGTAGATAGCTTATATGTATTCTAATATTTCAATAATGAAATTTCACTTAACTTCTGGAAAAAAACTCAAGAATTTTTTAATAATGTATTGGGGAGATAAGAAATATGCAGTTCCATTAAGTAGGAACTAAACTCTTTAATATGTAATCAAATATCATATAAGATTATTGAGTTCCTATTATACCCATTCCAAGAAAGAGATGTATAATATGTTATATTTGAGAGGAAATTTGAAAAATCCCTAAAACTAGGAGGCTTTAACGATTTTTTTAAAGGGGTGGCCTAAAATTGATGATATAGTTTATAAGGCAGTTTTGGAAATATTTGATTTACAAAAGCTCCTTAAATCAATCAACAAGAATACATCTATTTGATTTTAAAGAAGCAGGATCCTGAGGGGTTTAAATATTACAAGCCTATTTCTTTCTTCAATTTCTTATGAAAGATTGTTTATAAGCTCCTAGTTAAGAGACTAAAAGAGGTGCTACAAACTATTATCAGTCTAGCTTAATATACCTTCTTGGAAGGCAGATACAATGGTGATAACATATCATTATCGCAGGATATTTTTTAGGGGTATAACAGTAGGAATTATCTAGCTTACTGGGCTATAAAAATTTAAATTTACAAAGCCTATGTTTCACTTAGTTGGGGCTTCATTAAGTTTCAAGTTCCCTTCCAAATTCAAAAATTGGATCTCAATGTGCTGCAACTCTACATCTTACTGAATGTTGGTCAATGAGGAACTTCCATTATGGCTCTAGGGAGGAAGAGGGATCAAACATAAGGACTCTCTATCTCCTAACATCTTTATACTATGCATGGTGGCCTTTTCAACATTACTTTACCATAATATTATTTTGGATGTAGGGTTTAAATACCACAATAAATGCAAGAAACTTAGGATATCTCACTTACTATACTCTTAAGTTTTGCCAAAGCTCATAAATGATCTATCAAACTGATTGACAATAATGCATTGTAACGCTATGCAAAATAAACTATACCTATTATTATAGTAGTAGTGAGCCTAGGTTTTTGGGGGAGTGAGGGTTTGGTTGGTTTATTAAATAATAAAATAAAATGACAATAAACTAACAAAAGCAAATTAAAGAAAATATCTAAAAATGATGAAAGTGGTAAATTCATTGGGAGTTTGGTTCGTTGTTTCAATCTTGACCTATACCCTAATTAAACATATTTCATTGAATTGTCGTTCTTTTACCTCTTCTTAAATTATTGGTTGTAGATTAACAACAAGCTCTGTTAATCCTAGTTTTTCCTTAGGTTATATTTAACTAAGATACGATCGTTAATTAAACCTAGCCATCGAATAACATAGGATATCATCTCTAGATTTAATTGGATAGTTGCATTATGAATTAGGAATATAGAACAATCTAAGAAACAACTCCATATTCTCGGGTTATTTAACTTAGGTTATGTCATCTCTAATGATTAGAAACTATTAGTCGCTAAAAATGAATCTCAAATATAACAATTATAAATTATATTAAAATTATAGCTATGGGTTTAAACACAAATAATCAATATAACAATAATACGATCTATATAACAATAATACGATCATTTATAAACAAAATCCAAATCAATATGCATAAAATAACACAATCAATCCATAAGAGAGAAAAAACAATAAACTCTGTGAGAAATACATTTAATCGGGTTTGTCAGTGTTGATGTCACCTTTGAATCGACATCGGGAAGCTAACTCTCTATAGGTCTCTCACAGTTGGGAGCTTTTCCCTTTCCTCTCATCTTATCCCAAAGCTTTCCTCTTTTCCTAGCTGAAACCACCATAACATTCATAACTCTTCAGCTATCATCAATATGTTACTTTAATACAAAAATATATTTAGTAAGGTGGCATTCACACCCGTGAGTGTGTGTGTCCTAAGTGTGACTAATGTTTCATCCCCATGAAACACTTTCATAGTGGTGACACAACTTTGTTGGAGTTATGTGAATATAGTGTCCTGGAAAGCAAGTCTATTTACATATAACTTTATCTTCTTCAATTACAGTTTTTGTAATGAAAATATTTATTATTAATCAAACAAAAGACTTTGGTTTTATTTGTGTGAGCATTATATATCTAGTTAAAAGGAACCAAGATTCTTTTGTAAGTAATATACATATACA
>JANSVA010296340.1:0-24997 GCA_025504915.1 Erythroxylum reticulatum
TGACCTTAGTCAACGGATTCAATCCATTCTTCCATGACTTATTCAGATATCACACTATCTTATATGTTCCCTCAATATACTTCAGATTACTCACAATTTTTCACTTCCTGTGTCGATAGCACCAATATCATGTCATATCAATATTTCTTAACATACTCACATATATCACATTACGGCTCTAAGACATCTTTCTTCAGTAGCACTTCTCATAACACTTTCATATAGACCTATTCATGTTGGGGTTAGCTAATCCTTTTTCCTAACTTGAGCACAATTTGGCATATTTTGCAAGGCCATCATAAGAAGTGAAACTTAAAGAAAAAAAGCTCCACTCAGTCCAACCAGAACGAAGGAAAGAATACTTGTAAAGAAGTAAATGCACCTACATAAGTTGAGAAGGAAGATAACTCGGAGAAAAACTAGAAGGGGAACTCCAAACAAAAATCATCCCCAAGCTGCCATATCCTCAAAGATTTCAGCGGAAGAAAATCAATGATCAATTCACAAAATTCCTTGAAGTCTTTAAGAAACTTGAGATCAACATTCCCTTGATTGAAGCTATTGAGCAAGGACTGAATTATGCAAAATTCATTAAGGACATTGTTACCAAAAAGAGGAGTTTTGGAGACTATGAGACAATATTGATGACCGAGGAGTGTAATATAGTCTTGCAAAGAAAGATACCACAGAAGCTAAAAGATTCGGGAAGCTTCACAATTCCATATGAGATCGGTAACACATATTTTGCTAAAGTGCTTTACAATTTGGGGGCAAGCATAAATCTCATGCCTCTTTCCATCTTCCAAAATTTGGGATTAGGAGAAGTCAAGTCATCGATAATTTGTCTCCAACTAGCCTACCGTTCTCTTACTTATCCTCGAGGTATTATAGAGGATGTTCCTATTTGTATTGGCAGATTTATTCTCCCTACAGACTTTAAGGTGCTCGACATGGAAGAAGATAAGAAGATCTCGATCATACTTGGGAGACCATTCTTGGGTACCAGAGGCATAGTGATTGATGCCCAACAAAAGGAACTAACCTTGCATGTAAATAGCGAGAAAGTGAGGTTCAACATATATAAATCACTTAAACATCCAAGTGATACACTGACTTGTAGCCAAGTGGATATCATATCATTTTGTGTGGTAACATCTTTTCCTTCCCTTATACCTAAAGACCGAGCCTTTGCTTTGTGTAACTAATGCTGATGTTGTTAGTGATGTGAAAGATGTGCACTCATTAATTGATTTGAAACCCTTGCCTGAAAATGTGAAATATGCATTCTTGGGTGCTAATCAAACTTTTCTTGTCATTATTTCATCTTCATTGACTCATTTAAAAGAAGAAAAATTGCTTAGGGTATTAAGGGAGTTAAAAAATGCATTGGGTTGGTCAATTTCAGACATTAAAGGAATTAGTCCTTCTATTGTAATGCATAAAATTTTGATGGAGGAGTCATTCACCCCTAGCATTGAACCCCAAAGAAGATTAAACCCAACAATGAAGGAAGTGGTTAGGAATGAAATTTAGAAGTGGCTTAAGGTTGGAATCATTTACCCAATTTCTGATAGTTCATGGGTTAGTCCCACTTAGGATGTTCCTAAAAGAGGTGGATTCATTGTAGTTAAAGATGATAACAATGAGACTATTTCCATTAGGACAATCACTGGATGGAGGGTTTGTATGGATTATAAGAAGTTGAACAAAGCCACTAGGAAAGACCATTGTCCTTTACCATTCATAGATCAGATGTTGGATAGACTTGTCGGACATGCATTTTACTGTTTTTTAGATGGGTACTCAGGATATAACCAAATAGCCATCGCACCTGAAGATCAAGAAAAGACCACATTCATTTATCCTTTTAGCACATTTGCATTTAGACGCATGCCTTTTGGTCTTTAAAATACTCCTGCTACATTTCAATGCTGAATGATGGCTATTTTTTTGATATGGTTGAGAATTTCATAAAAGTTTTTATGAATGATTTTTCTATTTTTGGTGATTCATTTTATAAGTGCTTATATAATCTGTCTCTAGTGTTGAAAAGATGTCAGGATACTAACTTGGTACTCAATTAGGAGAAATATCATTTTATGGTGAGGGAAGGAATTGTGTTGGTTCACGAAGTATCTTCTTATGGCATTGAAGTGGACTGAGCCAAAACAACAACTATTGAAAAGTTGCCTTTACCAATAAATGTAAAAGGTATCCGCAGTTTCCTTGGACATGCAGGGTTTTATCGGAGATTCATCAAAGTCTTCTCCAAGATCGCCAAACCCCTTTGCAATCTCTTGGAAAAGGATGTGAAATTTGAGTTCAATCAGAAATGCTTGTAGGCTTTTGAGTTGATCAAGAAAAGGTTAATTTCAACTCCTGTGATGATCACACCTGATTGGGAACAACCGTTTGAAATTATGTGTGATGCGAGTGACTTCGCAGTGGGAGCAGCGTTAGGCCAAAGGCGAGAGAAAGTGTTCAGGGTTATCTACTACTCTAACCGAACTTTGGATGATGCCCAGCAAAATTACACTACTACAGAGAAGGAAATGTTAGCGGTTGTTTTTACTTTGGACAAGTTTTGGTCGTATATCATTGGGTCCAAAGTTGTGGTTTTCAAAGATCATGTGGCAATCCGATAATTATTTGCAAAGAAAGATGCTAAGCCGCGACTCATTCGATGAGTGTTACTTTTGCAAGAGTTTGATATGGAAATCAAAGACAAAAAGGGACAGAAAATGCAGTGACCGACCATTTATCTCGATTAGAGCTTGAGGAATCAAAGCCACCAATAATCATCCAAGGGACTTTCGTAGATGAGTAGTTATTCAGCGTCAATGAAAAGCTTCCATAGTTTGCCAATGTGGTGAATTATTTAGCTATAGGTTTGATTCCTCTGGATTTAAATCCATCCCAAAAGAAAAAGTTTATATTTGATGCGAAAAGTTATCTATGGGATGAGCCTTTACTATTCAAGAGAGGTCTCCATCAAATGCTTCGAAGATGTATCTCGGAAGATGAAGTCCTAGCAATTTTGGAGCATTGTCATTCATCACCATATGGAGGTCACTTTAGCCCAACAAGAACAGCAGCAAAAGTTCTCCAATCTGATTTCTGGCTTATGCTACATAAAGACAACTATGTTTTCACTAAGACGTGTGACCGATGTCAACAAATGGGTAATATCTCATTATGACATAAGCTTCCTTTGACCAACATTTTTAAGGTAGAACTCTTTGATTTGTAGGGTATCGACTTCATAGGACCATTCCCTAAATCTTTTGGACAATCTTATATCCTTTTGGCAGTGGACTACATATCAAAATGGGTTAAAGCGATAGCTTCACCAACAAATGACGCCAAGGTTGTTCTTAGATTTCTCAAGACAAATATTTTCACAAGATTTAGCACTCTAAGGGCCATTATTAGTGATGAAGGTACCTACTTTTGTAACAAGTTTCTGAGTAATCTTTTAACCAAATATAGAGTTCGACACAAGATTGCTTTACCCTACCACCCACAGTCAAATGGCTAAGCTGAAATATCAAATTGAGAGATCAAAGACATTCTTAAGAAGACAGTGAACCCCAACTGGAAAAACTGGGCTCTCAAGCTTGATAGGACGACATTCAAGACTCCAATTTGCATGTCTCCATATCGTTTGGCTTTTGGAAAAGCTTGTCATCTTCCGATAAAGTTGGAATACAAGGCTTATTGGGCAGTTAAGAAGTTAAATCTTGATTGACAAATATCGATTGAAAATTGGTCTCTTCAGTTATGTGAATTGGAAGAATTTCGAAATGAAGCATATGAGAACTCCAAAATGTATAAGGAGAAAACTAAGAAATGGCATAACCAACACATCATGAGGACAGAATTTGCTCTAGGAGAAAAAGTTTTACTTTGCAACTCGAGATTGAAGCTTTTTCCAAGTAAATTGCACTCTAAATGATCGACTTATAGAGTGATTGAAGTTGAGGGAAGTGATGGAAAAACTTTCAAAGTGAATGGGCAAAGAATGAAGCATTATTATGGTCAAGAGTTAAGAAACATTGCAAACATTTTACTTAAGGACTCGTGATCAAATAGCTACGTCAAGCTATTGACATTAATCATAGCACCTATTAGGAGCACCCCAATCTTATCCTTTCATTTTAGTTCTTTGTTGATTTAGTTTCTTTTTATTGCCTTCATTTGAGTATCTCATTTGTGTTTTTTTATCTGTTTTGCTTTTAGGAATGCAAGATTAGAGCTGTAAATTCTGATTTCAAGTTGTTGAGCCTTTTACACTCCAAGGAGTCCTTATATTCTCACCTCCTTATTATTATTATTATTATTATTTGGACATTGGGGACAATGTCTCATTTAAGTGTGGGGGTGGGATCAATTTTAAATTTTTTTGCAATTTTGCACTTGAACTACGACAAAGGTTGAATCATGTCATTTTTTCATAGTAGTTGGATTGATGATTGAGTTGTGTGCTTGAATTTGAATTAGGCAACTTGAGTGGAAGGTGAATCACATGGATTAATTGAGTAGTTAGTTGCATAAACGCAGCCAAAAATTTCATGCTTGAGTGATTAAGTAATGCATAAAATTTGGATGGATTTTCATATAAACATATGTGAGGTTTTGAGCTTATATGAATGGATTTTATATTCATTTCATTTTTATGTGTGATACTCCCCTACAAAGATTAGCTCTAGAACTTACGTTGAACTAGTTTGAAATTACGAGATGCATGCTCTATGGAAATAATGAAGGCATTCTTTGTTTTAAACCTATTAGCTTAAATGACCCACCTTATGCATTATCCCTTGCAACCCTTTTTGAAACTTTACCCTTTTTTATTGCAAAATCAATTAAAAACCCAAAACTCCACTAGCCTTGTTTGATCACAAGTATAATGAAATGTTAAGTGATCATTTGGTCTATAGTATGGGAATTTTGAGCTTACTTGTTTTTTTTTATGAGATGTTTATAGAGGTACTCCTACTCATTTTGATTTTCTCTTGTTTTTTAAAAGAAAATAGAGAAAAATGAAAAAAAAGAAGAAAGAAAGACACAGAAAAAGAAGAAAACATAGTAACATTAGTTAGTGACGAGTAGTAGTAGTCCCATGTATTTATTTGCATATCTCAGACTTTATATTTAGCTGTCCCTTTTACTTAATACTTTATTAATGCTTGTAAATTAACCCGTCACCTTTTTATCCTACCTTAACCCAAACTCCATTACAACGTAAATAAAAGTCCTTTTGATCCATGTTGGTGTGTATTTTATGTTGTTGAGAATTGGTGAATATGCAAGCCTATAGTAGTGTAGTCTTTTAGAGAGAGTCTTGAGTGAAACACTAACCTTAAACACTTGAGCGATTTGAGCAAAAACATGAGAAAAATCCATCTGAATTTTATATGTGCCTTTGATCAATGATGTCTGCTTTTGACCTTATTTATGTGTATGGATGAAAAAAATTATGATGTGTAACAGCTCAAACCTTGAGTTTGTTGAAGTTTGAGTAAATGATCACACTCGATTTTCTTTGAAAATGAAAAAAATGATTGTGTTTGAATTGCTTGGGGACAAGCAATAATGATTGTGTTTAAATTGCTTGGGGACAAACAATAGTTCAAGTGGGAGGGTATTTAATAGAGATACTGATAGTCTATTATTTGATGCATTAATTTAGGTCAATTGTATAGTACTTTGGAGTAAATATTTGCTAAATTACTTTTTATATTATATTTGAATGTTAGGAATTGTTTTGGAGAAAAGACGAAAAAAGTGAGAGCTCACTGTTTTGCAAAAAGAAAAGAGGGTCCATCGTTGGTTTTGAAAAGAAAAAACAAAGTAGCATGAGAGCAAAAGGAGGTTCAACGTTTTTTCAAAAAAATACGCTGCGCAACCCCTGAAGAAAAAGAAAAGGATTCAGTGTGTTTTAGAGAATAAAAGGAGCTACAAAGCGAAATAAATAAAAAAAACAAATCGCAGCAACCTCCACAAAATGACGCAGCTTCGACTCTCCAACACCAACAGCAGGCCTCTACTAAAAAATGTTGAGCAGCATCCTCTCTACTTTCATGTTTAAGGCCTCCAACTATTCACAAAAAAACAGCCAACACTCCACTCACAATCATTCAGCACACGGCCCCATTTCAACACCTAAGACGCATCCCCCACACTGAAAAAGCAACCCTCCATCCACTCACATGCAACAACCCCCACACTCCATTCCACGCACATGCAGCAGCCTAACACAAGATGCCTTCCACCAACACAACCTTTATTTATCTCAACGTGATCCCCACTTAGACTGACTCTCTTCATTCATCTCCAACCTTCCACAGACACGCAAGCCTTCAAACTTCACTCACATCTTCACCAACGCAAGCTGTCTTCACCAATGCAACCAGCATCCACTCGCCAAGGAGGTTCCATCCACCAGCCAACCACGCAGCTTGCAGGAGCAAAAACACTCAAAACAGCAGCTGATTTTTTTCACTTCACGTATCACTCCACTAACGCAGCCAACATCTACAAGTTCTAAGCAAAATACTCCACTACAATCCCACACACGGACAGTAGCCTTTTACATCAACCTCCATCCATTCTTTCACGTACAAGCCACAGCCCCCACCTAGCTCCATCCTCTCACTCAACAACGGTAGCTCCCACGCAGCTTTATTCTCCATTCTCTACTCCACTAACGCAACAGCTCTGAAGCCTCCATTCACAACACCACCTAGCTCCATTCACGTATACTCTGGACACTTCCACAAACACGCAACCCCACTTCGTTACAACCCTCCATTTTTTTACTCACCAAAGCAGCAGCTCTCCACGCCACAAGCTATATACTTCCAACAAGCAAGCTGCCTTCCACCAACACAACCCCACTTCAGCATAAAGATGCACCCTCCATTAACACAACTCTCCATCAATTTATCAATATGTAGCCTCCATTCATGAAAACCAAGAAAGCCATAAAGCATCAAGGGGAAGCATTATTTATCAACGCAGCAACCTCCACTCACACTACTCAATAACGCAGGCTCCATCACTCACTCAAAGAAAAATGCAACCCTCCATTCACCAAAAAACACGTAGCCACTCTCCTTTCTCTTAACACACCTCCAGCTAAAAGTCTCTCCACTCTTCAAGCATTCACTCACCAAAACACCACAGCCTCCACTTCGCTCCAAACTCTAACCACCAGTCACTTACACAACCTCCCAACAGTAGATTCACGCAGCCAGCAACTTCAACGCAACTCTCCTCCAATTTATCAATATGTAGCCTCCATTAATGAAAACCAAGAAAGCCACGCAGCATCAAGGGGAAGTATTTTGTATCAACGCAGCTTCTAGCCACGCAAGAAGATAGCCTTCATTTATCTCAATGTAACCATCCATTCAAGCATTCACAAATGCAGGCTCCATCAGATTTTCACGTTGTCTACCTTTCAAGTTCCAACACGCAAGCTGCCTCCAAAATAGCACATCCTACACTCATTCACGCATCAGCCTCCATCCTCTCATTCACAAAAACATAGCCCTCCAGTCAAGCAAGCAGTCTCCTCCATCCGAAAACAACATTGCTTCCATATTCTTCATTTATAATTGATTGCTTAGCTTTTGTATTTTTGGATTGCTTGACTTGATTGTGACACCCCAATACCCCCTGGGAGGACACGGGAGCACCACGTAGACAACAAAACATATATACAGAACCTAGACAAATCCAAAATATACGAAACATATCATAATTTCAGAAACCAATCTGAATTAAGGTTATTACAACCCTTCAAACAAAAATTCTAAGTTATATACAAGCCCAAAACAACTAAAAAAACATTTTTGAGTAACACAAAACTCAGACTTCTTTAGCTATTACGATTGACTTATCCCATTCCTTAAGTCTTTCTCTCTGAACCTACACAGGGCAAATCCACCGTGCCAAACATATAACTTAATGAGTAACAACTAACCTATATTAAAAGATTACTTTCATAATAAATTAGACATAAGCATTTTAGGACATATTTTATAAATAACAGAACTGCATAACACAAGAGCGTATAAGCCCTTCAGAAATAGAACATAATTCAGATCATGTTAGAATCAAACAGATGTCAGAATACCAAATCAGATGACTGTTAAATCCATTTACAGAAATAGGTAACGAGACTTATACAGAAGAGACCGAAATCTTGACATTGAAGTGTCACAGAAGCAGTTGTAGACCCTTCTAGGCATGCCTATTTACTCATAACTAGAACTTAATAAATTCAAAAATAGAAATGTTTGAAATTCAATTCACATATCAATCAATGTTTTCATACCATGTATTCAAGCATAACACATTCTTATAGCTTTACAAATCATTCAATGTTCCAAATCAATGGCAAAGAAAACAGTCAAAGAAAAACTATCAAAATTTACTTACAAAATTGATCATCTAAATTACTTACTAAATCTCCCTGATTGCTTATTGCCTTGAAGTCTCGACAATATCTGGAATCGGTCGCTCTAAGGGTTCCTCTAAAACATTCAATACAACATATATTACTATTATGCATATTTATGAATTCAATTATGCACATTCATATATACTGAATATGTATGATGCATGTTTATGTCAAAAAATCTAGGTTTCCTATCTTTAATCTTGTCACAGAATAGTTCATGTGAAATCATACTCAATCCCTCAATCCAGATTTATTTCACAATCCACCTTCGAGTCCACTTTGCTCAATTATTCTCATCAGGAAGGTGAGGTAATTAGGTAATACTTCCTTCTAAAAAGTTTTCCCTCTTTGTCTTAGGTTTCTAATGATACCAAGTTCATCCAATTTGGTTTAGTATACTGAAGGTTATAATCAAAATATTTCAGATTGTTCTTAAGCTTTAACAGAATTCTTATCCTAAATTCAAATCAGATTATGAAATTCTTAAAGGCAGAATTAGAATTTAATCTCTTCAGAAAATTTGTAGTCCTATGTCTCTACTTTACTCTAATTTAAAAATCATCTCATTTGGATAACTACAGAGCAAGATATGGTTAAAATACCAAAGTATGTTCAGTGTAGAGAAAAGTTCACCGCGACGAACTCCTCTAGAGAGGAATTCTCGCAAAACTCTCACAAGTTCACTGTGGTGAAACCTAGAGATGGCTGCGACGAACTTTACCTGAAAGGAATCCTAGCCAAATCCTTTAGGTTCATCATCTTCAAACTTTCCAGATTTTACACTTCAATCTTATTCAATGAATGCATATCACACTAAAACTAATTCTTCTACTTCCACTTCAGCTCATCATAACTCAAACAACTCAGATCTATATTTAAACACTAAAAATCGATGCATGCACGTGAAATCCTATTCAACTTTCTCTCTCTACTATATTTTCCATTCTCATTTTCCTCTATGCTTTTACTTAATTTAACACAAATGACACTCCAATCTACCCTCATTTTAGCTCAACAACACAAAGCAAATCAAAGATCCAAGGTTCATATCCAATATCAAAAATCCGATTCTCATTTATGTATAATTATATTTTTCTGCATTTGTTCCATTTCTGGTACTATTCACTTCATTAATTTCTCATTTAACCCATTCTGAATACCACCGAAGCTACCCATCTTACACACCTCATGCACAATTTCAATTTCAATCTTTCAAGCATCATCAGACTCATTTGATTCATTTCTATTAACACTCAAATACCCATGCATAAACTATAAGAAATAGAGCATATATTCACTGAGTTTCATGAAAACATCACTTACTTGTTTCAACAAAAACTCCAGCAGTAACCTTCGGTGGAAGCAGTAACAATTCTCTAGCAATGAGATTTAAGTGGATAAACAAAAACAAGGAACAAGTTGTGTGATGAAAGATTACGGTGAAGAACAAGCTACAGTGTTCTTGTAACAAAAAACTTAACCCACGTATCCACTTTGCATGAAATACATGTGTCACCAACTAAAATTTCCACATGTTTCATTACCATTAGTCCATTTTCAACATTTTCCTAGTCCATAATTATCCTAATTCAGAAATTCCTAAAATTTACTAAAAATTCCAAAAAAATTCTAATAGTCTCGGAATAATTTCCCATAATTTAATTGCATTTATCAATACATGTTATCTGAAAATGTTATGAATACATGTACATTTATTTGCATGAGTCCAAAAATGTATAAGCACAAATAAGCAAAAACTCAATTATGCAAAGCATACTATGCATTGAAATTACTCAATATTCTCACCCCTAATATGGGATGTTACAATTCTTTCCTCCTTAAGAAATTTCATCCTCGAAATTCTTACCTGATCTGAATAGTTGTGGACACTGAGTTTTCATAGTTTCTTCCGATTCCCATGTTTCTTCCTCAAGTCCATGATGTTGTTAGAGTACTTTTACCAAAGGCACTGACTTGTTCCTGAGCTGTTTAGCTTCTTTGGCTAATATCAAAACTGTCCCTTCTTCATAAGACCCATCTAGTTGCACTTGAATTTCCTGCACAGGAATCTTGTGTAAAGCATCATACCGATATCTTCTTAGCATCAAAACATGAAACACATCATGTAGCCTGGCCAATTCTTCAGGCAGAGCCAATTAATAAGCTACTAGTCCAATTCTTTTTAGAATTTCATAAGGACCAATGTATCGCGGACTAAGTTTACCTTTCTTACCAAATCGAAGTACATTCTTCCACGGTGACACTTTCAAGAACACCTTATCGCCTACCTGATATTCAATATCTCTCCTTTTTAGGTCAACGTAAGACTTCTGCCTATCACTGGCAACTTTCAACCTTTGTTGAATAATTTGAATCTTTTCTTCAGTATCTTTCACAATTTCTAGCCCGATCATCTTGTTTTAACTCAACTCAGTCTAACATTCCAGAGTTCTACACTTCCTACCATACAACGCTTCATAAGGTGCCATGCCAATGCTCGTCTAATAACTATTATTGTAAGCAAACTCCATCAAAGTCAGATAATTATCCCAACTCCTGGGAAACTCCAACACACAACCCCGCAACATATCTTCTAATATCTGTATAACTTGTTCCGATTATTCAATAGTCTGGGGATGGAAAGTAGTATTAAACTTAACCTGAATCCCCAATGCTTTTTGTAAAATCTTCCAAAATCTTGAAGTAAATCGAGGATCACGATCAGAAATAATCGACAATAGTACCCATGTAGTCTCACTATCTCATTCACATACAAATCTGAAAGCCTATCTAAAGAACAATCAGGACGAAGAGGTAGAAAATGAGCAGATTTGGTAAACTTATCTACAATTACCCATACCGATCATGCTTCCTTTGAGTGAGAGGAAGTCCAGTGACAAAGTCTATGGTAATGTTATCCCATTTCCACTGAGGAATAGAAATAGGATGTAATAAACCAGATGGAACCTAATGCTCAGCTTTAACCTACTAGCATGTCAGACATTTTGCTACATAATCCACAACATCCTGTTTCATACCTGACCACCAATAATATTGCTTCAAATCCTGATACATCTTGTTCCCACCCAGATGTATAGTAAATATTGTATTATGAGCCTTAAACAACAGCTTCTTCTTTAATTCATCATTAACTAGCACATACAACCGATCCTTATAATACAATTCACCATCTCCTTGCACAGAAAAATCAGATCGTTTACCTTCTTGAGTAGCCAAGATAAGTTGTTGTAACTTATCATTAGCTCCCTGAGCATCACAAATTTCTTGCCTCAATTTAGGCCTTGTTTTCAACTGAGCTATTAAAGCTCCAACAGATTCAAGTTCCCATTTACCTCGCTTCACTGATAATGCTGAAATTATCTTCCAACTCAAGACATCTGCCACAATATTATCCTTACCCGGATGATAATCCACAATACAATCATAGTCCTTAAACAGTTCCAACCAACGCCGTTGTCTTATATTAAGTTCTTTCTAGGTAAGCAAATACTTCAGACTATTATGATCTGTGAAAATTTTACACCTTTCACCATACAAGTAGTACCACCAAATTTTTAAGGCAAACACTATCGTTGTAAGCTCCAGATCATGTGTAGGGTAGTTCTGTTCATGAGTCTTCAATTGCCTAGAGGCATAAGTAACAACCTTTCCTTCTTACATCAAAACACAACCCAAACCATTTCTAGATGCATCACTAAACAAAACATACTCCTTACCAGAAATAGGTTGGATTAATACAGGAGCTTTAGTAAGCATACTTTTCAGCTGATCAAAGCTACTCTGACATTTATCAGACCATTCATACTTCACTCCTTTGCGTAACCCTTTAACAAACCGTCGGTAATAACGAGCTAGACCCAGAAAACTTCTCACTTCTGTCACATTCCATGGTGGCTTCCAATTAACAATCGTCTCTATCTTACCAGGATCAACTCTAATTCCTTCAGAAGAGACAACATGCCCTAGAAATGATATCTTCTGAAGCCAAAAATCACACTTACTCAGCTTAGCATACAACTGTCTTTCCCGCAGGGTCTGTAATACAATTCTGAGATGTTCAATATGGTCCTGTTCATTCTTAGAATAGACCAAAATATCATCAATAAACACCACAACAAATTGGTCCAAATAAGGCCTAAGCACTCTATTCATTAGATCCATAAATGTTGCTGGAGTATTAGTTAACCTGAATGGCATTACTAGGAATTCATAATGTCTATAATGGGTCATAAATGCAATCTTCGGTACATCCACATCCTTTACCCGAAGCTGATAATACCCAATCTCAAATGTATCTTTGAAAACACTCCTGCATCTTTCAACTGATCAAATAGATTATCAATCCTTGGCAACGGATACCTATTCTTCACTGTGACTCTATTCAATTGTCTGTAATCGATGCACATCCGTAATGTACCATCCTTCTTCTTAACAGATAATAATGGTGCTCTCCACAGTGACACACTGGGTCTAACAAACCCCTTATCTAGAAGCTCTTGTGACTGCACCTTCAACTCCTTCAACTCAGTAGGAGTCATTCTGTACGGTGCTCTGGAATAGGAGCAGTACCAGGCAAAACTTTGATAGATAACTCTACTTCCCTTTTAGGAGGAAGTCCCGGTAATTCCTCAGAGAATACATTTGAAAATTCATTCACAACAAAAATGTCAAGCAGTTTACCAACCTCCTTAGAATCAAGCACAAAAGCTAGATATGCTTCACAACACTTCCTGAGAAGCTTTCGGACTTGCATAGCAGATACCACATTAGCTAAGAAGCTACTGCGGATGCCATGCAATATTACTTTAGATTGATCAGATCTCCTAAGCATAACTGTCTTAGCCTTACAGTCAATTACTGCCTGATGCTTGGATAACCAATCCATACCCAGAATCAGATCAAATTCATGAAAAGGCAACCTGATTAGATCTGCTATATAATCATTTCCTTGAATTTTAATTGGACAATTCCTATACACCTGATTAACCAACACACTACTACCCAGAGGACTAGTTATCTGGATATCATACTCTAACTGATCTATAAGCATCTCCTTATCAAATACTTCTCCAACACAGATTTATGAATGTGAAGATCTATAATCAATTAATGCATACATTTCAGAATCAAAGAGAGAAACCATACTAGCAATGACATCTGATGCACTCTGATCCTCATGAGCTTTCAGTGTATAAGCTTGAGCCGAAGCAGAAGGCACAGTTGGTCGATTTACAATTTCTAAATGGGAACTCAGATTAGTTCTATTATGATTATATCTTCCCTGACCTCTTCCTCGTCCTCTGTTCCCAGCAGATGCATGGAGAATCTCCCTACTAGCTTGTGATGTCTGAGCTTGTCTAAGACAGCAACTAGCAATCAAATGCTCAGTACTGCCATAGTGAAAACATGCACCCGTAGCCCTCCTGCAAACACCTAATAATGTACAGAAAAATCAGGGCACTACGGGGGTTCAGAACCTTGGCCTCCAGATGACCCCCTACTAGAAACAAGTGAAGAGGGAAAGTTTTGTCGCCTTCCTCGAGTCATAGATCTCTTAGTATTTTCTAGTGCAGAAGTAGTACATTCCTGACTCCGTTTCCCCGAGAACTAGCCTCCTCTAGTAAAGCCCTTTCTTTCACTCCTTTCTCTTCTTATCGTCTCTTGTCTTTCAATTTTCATAGCAGCTTGCTCTAACTGATGGTAATTCACTTGATGCAAAATTGTAAATGCTATTAAATTCTCCTTGATGGAGTCATGCAACCCATCCTCAAACTAATGATATCCTCAGTAAGTACTGATTCGGGAGCATACTTACTGAGTCGGTTGAATTCCCGATCATACTTAACAATTGACAAATTCCTCTGCTCCAGACTCAGAAATTGCCTCCACTCATCCTTTCTATAAGCCTCCGTAATATATTTTGCTTGGAATTCTTAGGAAAGGAAATCCCCAGTTAGAGGTACCAGTAGTTGAGGACTCCTCAGAACGAACTTCCAACACTCATAAGCTGCCCCTATAGAAGGAAGGCAATACAGTGCACCATCTGCTTTTCTGGACAGTTAATCTCATCCAATATCCTCCTCACCTTCTCAATCCAGAATTCTACCCTTTCTAATTCCTCCAAAGATGTCCCAGTAAATTCCTCCGCTCTATACTTCCGCGGCTGATCAATTTGAGCCTTGGGTGCTATCATCCTGTGTAGCCATGTCATCATATCATAGGACAGCTTAATCAAAGCCTCTCTCTGAGCTGGAGGAGGAGGTGGCATCCCAGCTTCACCTCGATTGACCCTAGAGGGTCCAGATATTACTAGACAAGTTTGCTCCAACTAATTACTCTCAGCAACTTCATCAACAATATCGCGAGATCCTTCCATCATTAATTCTATAGACAAAACATGGGACATCGCATTAGGCCAAAACATTACTTATACACTCAATATAAGCAATAGTTAAGCGCTGGTTAAACCATAATCGCCTAAACTATGCACTGATACCAAAAAAATGTGATACCCTAATACCCCTTAGGAGGATACAGGGGCACCATGTAGATAACAAAACATATATACAGAACCAAAACAAAACCAAATCATACGAAACATATCATAATATCAAAAACCAGCCTAAATTAAGGTTATTACAACCCTTCAAACAAAAATTAAAAGTTATATACAAGCCCAAAACAACTTTTAAAAAAATACATTTTTGAGCAACACAAAACTTAGACTCCTTTGGCCATTACGGTTGACTTATCCCATTCCTTAAGTCCTTCTCTCTGAACTTACACAGGATAAATCCACCGTGCTAAGCATATAACTTAGTGAATAATAACTAATCTACATTAAAAGATTACTTTCACAATAAATCAGACATAAGCATTTCAGGACAGATTTTATAAATAACATAACTGTATAACACAAGGGGGTATAAACCCTTTAGAAGTAGAACATAATTCAGATCATGTCAGAATCAAACATATATCAAAATACCAAATTAGATGAATGTTAAATCCATTTACAGAAGTAGGTAACGGAACTTATATAGAAGAGACAGAAGTAGTTGCAGACCCTTTTAGACATGCCTATTTACCCACAACTAGGACTGAACAGATTCAAAAACAGAAATGTCTGAAATTCAATTCACATATTAATCAATGTTTTCATAACATGTATTCAAGCATAACACATTTTTACAGCTTTGCAAATCATTCAGTGTTCTAAATCAATAGCAAAGAAAATAGTCAAAGCAAAACTAACAAAATTTACTTACAAAATTGACAATCTAAATTACTTACTAAATATCCCTGATTGCTTATTGCCTCGAAGTCCTAGCAATATCTGGAATCGATCACTCTAAGGGTTCCTCTAAAGCATTCAATACAACTTATATTACTATTGTGCACAATTATGAATTCAATTATGTGCACTCATGTATACTGAATATGTATGATGCATGTTCATGTTAAAAAAAATCTATATTTTCTATCCTTAATCTTGTCACATAATTGTTCATATGAAATCATACTCAATCCCTCAATCCAAATTTATTTCACAATCCACCTTCAGGTCCACTTTGCTCAATTATTCTCATCAGAAAGGTGAGGTAATTAGGTAATACTTCCTTCTAGAAAGTTTTCCCTCTTTGTCTTAGGTTTCCAATGATACCAAGTTCATCCAATTTGAATTAGTATACTAAAGGTTATAATCAAAATATTTAAGACTATTCTTAAGCTTCAATAGAATTCTTATCCCAACTTCAAATCAGATTTTGAAATTCTTAAAGGTAGAATTAGAAGTTAATATCTTCAGACAATTTGTATTCCTATGTTTCTAGTTTAATCCAATTTAAAAATCATCCCATTTCAATAACTACAGAGCAAGATATGATCAAAATAACAAAGTATGTTCAGTGTAGAAAAAAGTTCGCCGCGGCGAACTCCTCCAAAGAGGAATTCTCGCAAAACTCTTGCAAGTTCGTTATGGAGAAACCTAGAGTTGATTGTGGTAACTTTCCTAGAAAGGAATCCTAGCCAAATCCTTCAGGTTCATCATCTTCAAACTTTCCAGATTTTACACCTCAATCTTATTCAATGAACACATATTACACTAAAACTAATTCTTCTACTTCCATTTCAGCTTATCACAACTCAAACAACTCAGATCTATATTTAAACACTAAAAATTTATGCATGCACGTGAAATCCTATTCAACTTTCTCTCTCTACTGTATTTTTCATTCTCATTTTCCTCTATGCTTTCACTTCATTTAACACAAATGACATTCCAATCTATCCTCATTTTATCTCAATAGCACAAAACAAATCAAAGATCTAAGGTTCATATCCAATATCAAAAATCCAATTCTCATTCATGTATAATTCTATTTTTCTACATTTTTTCCATTTTTGGTACTATTCACTTCACTAATTTCTCATTTAACCCATTCTGAACACCACCAAAGCTACCCATCTATTACACCTCATGCACAATTTCATTTTCAATCTTTCAAGCATTGTCAGACTCATTTGATTCATTTCTATGAACACTCAAATACTCATGCATAAACCATGAGAAACAGAGCATATATTCACTAAGTTTCATGAAAATATCACTTACTTGTTTCAACAAAAACTCTAGCAGTAACCTTTGATGGAAGCAGTAACAATTCTCCAGTAGTGAGATTTCAGTGGATAAACAAGAACAAGGAACAAGTTATGTGTTGAAAGCTTATGATGAAGAACAAGCTA
Organism: Erythroxylum reticulatum; assembly: GCA_025504915.1. NCBI lineage: Eukaryota > Viridiplantae > Streptophyta > Magnoliopsida > Malpighiales > Erythroxylaceae > Erythroxylum > Erythroxylum reticulatum. Next base: position 17,237 of record JANSVA010296340.1, read on the forward strand.
CAGTGTTCTCCTTCTAACTAAAAACTTAACCCACATATCCACTTTGCATGAAATACATATGTCACCAACTAAAATTTCCACATGTTTCACTACCATTAGTCCATTTTCAACATTTTCCTAGTCCATAATTATCCCAATTCAGAAATTCCTAAAATTTGCTAAAAATTCCAATAGTCTCGGAATAATTTCCCACAATTTAATCGCATTTGTCAATACATTTTACCTGAAAATGTCATGAATGCATATACAATTATTTGTATGAGTCCAAAAATGCATCAGCACAAATAAACAAAAACTCAATTATGCAAAGCATACTATGCATTGAAATTCCTCAGTATTCTAACCCTTTATATGGGGCATTACAATTCTTCCATCCTTAAGGAATTTTGTCCTCAAAATTCATACTGATCTGAATAGTTGCGGATATTGAGCTTTCATGGTTTCTTCCTGTTCCTGTGTTACTTCCTCAAGTCCATAATGTTGCCAGAGTACTTTTACCAAAGGCACTGACTTGTTCTTAAGCTGTTTAACTTCTCTAGCTAATATCGAAAATGACCCTTCTTCATAAGACCCATCTAGTTGCACTTGAATTTCCTACACAGGAATCTTGTGTGAAGCATCAGACTGATATCTTCTTAGCATCGAAACATGAAACGATCATTTAGCCTGGCCAATTCTTCAAGCAGAGCCAACTGATAAGCTACTAGTCCAATTCTTTTTAGAATTTCATAAGGACCAATGTATCACAGACTAAGTTTACCCTTCTTACCAAATCAAAGTACATTCTTCCACGGTGACACTTTCAAGAACACCTTATCACCTACCTGATATTCAATATCTCTCCTTTTTAGGTCAGCATAAGACTTCTGCCTATCACTGGCAGCTTTCAACCTTTGTTGAATAATTTGAATCTTTTCTTCAGTATCTTTCACAATTTCTAGCCCGATCATCTTATTTTCACTCAACTCAGTCCCACATACCGAAGTTTTACACCCTTACCATACAACGCTTCATAAGGTGCCATGCCAATGCTCGTTTGATAACCGTTATTGTAAGTAAACTCCATCAAAGTTAGATAATTATCCCAACTCCCGAGAAACTTCAATACACAACCCCGCAACATATCTTCTAATATCTGTATAACTTGCTCCGATTGTCCATCAGTCTAAGGATGGAAAGCAATACTAAACTTAACCTGAGTACCCAATGGTTTCTATAAACTCTTCCAGAATCTCGAAATAAATCGAGGATTACGATTAGAAATAATTGACAATGATACCCCATGCAGTCTCACTATCTCTTTCACATACAAATATGCAAGCCTATCCAAAGAATAGTCAAGATGAACAGGCAAAAAATGAGCAGAATTGGTAAACTTATGTACAATTACCCATACCGCATCATGCTTCCTTTGAGTGAGAGGAAGTCTAACGACAAATTCCATGGTAATATTATCCAATTTCCACTGAGGAATAGAAATAGGATGTAACAAACCAGATGGAACCTGGTATTCATCTTTAACCTGCTAGCATGTCAGACATTTTGCTACATAATCCACAACATCCTGTTTCATACCTAACCACCAGTAATACTGCTTCAAATCTTGATACATCTTTTTCCACCAGGATGCATAGTAAATATTGTATTATGAGCCTCAAACAACAGTTTTTTCTTCAATTCATCATTAGCTGGCACATACAACCAATCCTTATAATATGATTCACCATCTCCTTGCACAAAAAAATCAGACTGTTTACCTTCCTGCGTAGCCAAGATAAGTTGTTGTAACTTATCATCAGCTCTCTGAGCATCACAAATTTCTTGCCTCAATTCAGGCCTTGCTTTCAACTAAGCTATTAAAGCTCCATCATATTCAAGTTCCCATTCACCATGCTTCATTGATAATGCTGAAATTGTCTTCCGACTTAAGGCATCTACCACATCATTAGCCTTACCCAGATGATAATCCATAATACAATCACAGTTTTTAAATAGTTCCAACCAACGTCGTTGTCTCAGATTGAGTTCTTTCTAGGTAAGTAGATACTTCAAGCTGTTGTGATATGTGAAAATTTTACACCTTTCACCATACAAGTAGTGCTGCTAAATTTTTAAGGCAAACACTACCGCTACAAGCTCCAATTCATGTTTAGGGTAGTTCTGTTCATGAGTCTTTAGTTGCCTAGAGCCATAAGCAGCTACCTTTCCTTCTTGCATCAAAACACAACCCAAACCAGTTCCAGATGCATCACTAAAAAAAACATACTCCTTACCAGAAATAGGTTGGACCAATACAGGAGCTTTAGTAAGTATACTTTTCAGCTGATCAAAGCTACTCTAACATTTATCAAACCATTTATACTTCACTCCCTTCCGTAACAGTTTAGTTAAAAGGGATGTTATCACTGAAAACCTTTTAACAAACCGTCGGTAATAACCAGCCAGACCTAGAAAATTTCTCACATCTGTCACATTCCGTGGTGGCTTCCAATTAACAATCGCCTCTATCTTACTAGAATCAACTCTAATTCCTTCATAAGAGACAACATGCCCTAGAAATGATATCTCCTGAAGCCAGAAATCACACTTACTCAGCTTAGCATACAACTATCTTTCCCGTAGGGTCTGTAATACAATTCTGAGATGTTCAGTATGGTCCTATTCATTCTTAGAATAGAACAGAATATCATCAATAATCATCACAACAAACTGGTCCAAATAAGGAATGAACACTCAATTCATTAGATCCATAAATGTTGCTGGAGCATTAGTTAACCTAAATGCCATTACTAGGAATTCATAATGTCCATAATGGGTCCTAAATGTAATCTTCGATACATTCACATCCTTTACCTGAAGTTGATAGTATCCCGATCTCATATCTATCTTTGAAAACACTCCTGCATCTTTCAACTAATCAAATAGATCATCAATCCTTGGTAACAGATACCTATTCTTCACTGTGACTCTATTCAACTATCTGTAATCGATGCACATCCGTAGTGTACCATCCTTCTTCTTAACAAATAACATCAGTGCTCCCCACGTTGGCATACTGGGTATAACAAACCCCTTATCCAGAAGCTCTTATATCTGCACCTTCAACTACTTCAACTCAGTAGGAGCCAATTTGTACGGTGCTCTGGATATAGAAGCAGTACCAAGAAGAACTTCGTTAGATAACTCCACTTCCCTTTCAAGAGGGAGTCCCGGTAATTCCTCAAGAAACACATCTGAAAATTCATTCACTACAGGAATGTCAAGCAGTTTACTAACCTCCTTAGAATCAAGCACAAAAGCTAGATATGCTTCACAACACTTCTTGAGAAGGTTTCGGGCTTGCATAGCAGATACCACATTAGCTAAGGAGCTAGTGCGGACACCATGCAATATTACTTTAGATTGATAAGATCTCCTAAGTATAACTGTCTTAGCCTTACAGTCAATTACTGCCTGATGCTTAGATAACCAATCTATACCTAGAATCAAATCAAATTCATGAAAAGGCAATCTGATCAGATCTGCTACATAATCATTTCCTTGAATTTTAATTGGACAATTCCTATACACTTGATTAACTAACACACTATTACCTAGAGGACTGGTTATCTGGATATCATACTCTAACTGATCTATAAGCGTCTCCTTATGAAATACTTCTCCAACATAGATATATGAATGTGAAGATCCATAATTAATTAATGCATACATTTCATAATCAAAGAGAGAAACCATACCAGCAAGGACATTTGGTGCATCCTGATCCTCATGAGCTTTTAGTGCATAAATAAGAGCTGAAGCAGAAGGCACAACTGGTCGATTTACAGTTTCTAAATGGGAACTCAGATTAGTTCTGTTTTGATTATATCTTCCTCGACCTCTTCCTCGTCCTTTATTCCTAGTAGATGCATAGGCAATCTCCCTACTGGCTTGTGATGTTTGAGCTTGTCTGAGAGCGCAATTAGCTATTAGATGCTCAGTACTACCACAGTGGAAATATGCTCCTGTAGCCCTCCTGCAAACACCCAATGATGTATAGAACAATCAGGGCACTCCGGGGGTTCAGAAACTTGGCCTCTAGATGACACCCTTACTAGAAACAGAGGAAGTGGAAAAGTTTTGTCGCCTTCCCCGAGTCACAGATCTCTAAAAATTTTCTGATACAGACCTTCCTAACTCTGTTTCACCGAGGACTGGCCTCCTCTAGTAAAGCCCCTTGTCTAACTCCTTTCTCTTCTAATCGTCTCTTGTCTTTCAATTTTCATAGCAGATTGCACTAACTGATGGTAATTCACCTGTTGCATAAGTGTAAATGCTGCTAAATGCTCCTTGATGTAGTCATGCAACCCATCCTCAAACTGATGACACCGAAACTCCTCAGTAAGTATAAATTCAGGAGCATACTTACTGAGTCGATTGAATTTTTGATCATACTTAGCAATTGACAAATTCCTGTACTTCAGACTCAGAAATTGCCTCCACTTATCCTTTCTGTAAGCCTCTGTAATATATTTTGCTTGGAATTCTTAAGAAAAGAAATCCCAAGTTAGAGGCAACGGTAGCTGAGGACTCCTCAGAACGAACTTCCACCACTCATAAGCTGTCCCCTGCAGAAGGGAGACAGCACAGTGCACCATCTGCTCTGCTGGATAATTAATCTCATCCAATACCCTCCTTACCTTCTCAATCCAAAATTCTGCCCTTTCTGATTCCTCCAAGATGCCCCAGTAAATTCCCCTACTCCATACTTTTGTAGATGATCAATTAGAGCCTTGGGTACTGTCATCCTATGTAGCAACGTCATCATATCCTAGGATAGCTTAATCAAAGCCTCTCTTTGAGCTGGAGGAGGAGGTGGCATCCCAGCTTCACCTCGATTGACCCCAGAGGGTCCAGATATTACTGGATGAGTTTGCTTTGGCTGATTGCTCTCAACAACTTTGTCAACAGCATCATGAGATCCTTCCATCATTAATTCTATAGACAAAACATGAGACACCACATTAGGCCAAAACACAACTTGTACACTCAATAGAAGCAATAATTAAGCGCTGGTTCAACCAGAATCGCCTAAACCATGCTCTGATATCAAAAAAATGTGATGCCCTAATACCCTCTGGGAGGATACGGGAGCGCCACGTAGACAACAAAACATATATACAGAACCAAGACAAATCCAAAATATACAAAACATATCATAATTTCATAAACCAACTTGAATTAAGGTTATTACAACCTTTCAAATAAAAATTCAAAGTTACATACAAGCCCAAAACAACTAAAAAAAATAAATTTTTGAGCAAAATAAAACTCAGACTCCTTTGACCATTGCGTTTGGCTTGTCCCATTCCTTATGTCCTTCTTTCTGAACCTACACGGTGCAAATCCACCATGGTAAGCATATAGCTTAGTGAGTAATAACTAATCTACATTAAAAGATTACTTTCACAATAAATCATACATAAGCATTTCAGGACAGATTTTATAAATAACAGAACTGCGAAACACAAGAGGGTATAAACCCTTCAGAAATAGAACATAATTCAGATCATATCAAAATCAAACAGATATCATAATACCAAATTAGACAACTATTATATTCATTTATAAAAGTGAGTAATGGGGCTTATACAGAAGAGACCGAGGTCTCGACACCAAAGTGTCACAGAAGAGATCGAAGTCTCGACACCGAAGTGTCACAGAAGAGACCTAAGTCTCGACACCAAAGTGTCACAAAAGCAGCGACGGACCCTTCTAGGCATGCTTATTTACCCACAATTAGGAATTAACATATTCAAAAACAAAAATTTCAAAAATTCAATTCACATATCAATCAATGTTTTTATACCATGCATTCAAGCATAACACATTCTTACAGCTTTGCAAATCATTCAATGTTCCAAATCAATGGCAAAGAAAACAGTCAAAGCAAAACTATCAAAATTTACTTACAAAATTGACCATCTAAATTACTTACTAAATCTCCCTGATTGCTTATTGCCTCAAAGTCCCGGCAATATCTAGAATCAGTCACTCTAAAGGTTCCTCTAAATATTCAATACAACATATATTACTATTGTGCATAATTATGAATTCAATTATGCACATTCATGTATATTGAATATGTATGATGTATGTTCATGTCAAAAAAAATCTGGGTTTCCTATTCTTAATCTTGTCACATAATCGTTCATATGAAATCATACACAATTCGTCAATCTAAATTTATTTCACAATCCACCTTCAGGTCCACTTTCCTCAATTATTCTCATCAGGAAGGTGAGGTAATTAGGTAATACTTCCTTCTATAAAGTTTTCCATCTTTGTCTTAGGTTTCCAATGATACCAAGTTCATCCAATTTGGTCTAGTATACTGAAGGTTATAACCAAAATATTTCAAACTATTCTTAAGCTTCAACAAAATTCTTATCCCAATTTCAAATCAGATTCTGAAATTCTTAGAGCCAGAATTAGAATTTAATCTCATTAGACAATTTGTATTCCTATGTCTCTATTTTACTCCAATTCAAAAATTATCTCATTTGGATAACTACAGAGCAAGATATGGGCAAAATACCAAAGTATGTTTAGTGTAGAAAAAAGTTCGCTGCAGCGAACTCCTCTAGAGAGGAATTCTCGCAAAACTCTCATAAGTTTGCCGAGGCAAAACCTAGAGTTGGTCGCGACGAACTTTAACCAAAAGGAATCCTAGTCAAATCCCTTCAAGTTATCATCTTCAAACTTTCTAGATTTTACACTTCAATCTTATTCAATGAACACATATCACACTAAAACTAATTCTTCTACTTCCATTTTAGCTCATCACAACTCAAATCTATATTTAAACACTAAAAATCGATGCATGCATGTGAAATCCTGTTCAACTTTCTTTTTATACTGTATTTTCCATTCTCATTTTCCTCTATACTTGCACTTCATTTAACACAAATGACACTCCAATCTATCCTCATTGTAGCTCAACAGCACAAAACAAATCAAAGATCTAAGGTTCATATCCAATATCAAAAATCCAATTCTCATTCATGTATAATTCTATTTTTTTACATTTGTTCCATTTCTGGTACTATTCACTTCACTAATTTCTAATTTAACCTATTTTGAGCACCACTGAAGCTACCCATCTAACACACCTTATGCACAATTTCAATTTCCATCTTCAAGCATCTTCAAACTCATTTGATTCATTTCTATGAACACTCAAATACCCATGCATAAATCATGAGAAACAGAGCATATATTCACTGAGTTTCATGAAAACATCACTTACTTGTTTCAACAAAAACTCTAGCAGTAACCTTCAGTGAAAGCATTAATAATTCTCCAGCAATGAGATTTCAGTGGATAAACAAGAACAAGGAACAAGTTGTGCGTTGAAAGCTTATGGTGACGAATAAGCTACAGTGTTCTCCTTCTAACCAAAAACTTAACCCACGTATCCACTTTGCATGAAATACATATGTCACCAACTAAAATTTCCACATATCTCACTACCAGTAGTCCATTTTCAACATTTTCCTAATCCATAATTATCCCAATTCAAAATTTCCTAAAATTTGATAAAATTTCTGAAAAAATTCCAATAGTCTTGGAATAATTTCCCATAATTTAATCGCATTTATCAATACATTTTACCAAAAAAATGTCATGAATTCATGTATAATTGTTTGTATGAGTCCAAAAATGCATAAGCACAAATAAGCAAAAACTCAATTATGCAAAGCATACTATGCATTGAAATTC
>JANSVA010297699.1:0-24972 GCA_025504915.1 Erythroxylum reticulatum
AGGTAAGGTGAGATGTATTTAGGTTAAGTAGCATGAAAGTCATCAAAGCTAGTGAAACAAAGCAACACTCATAAAAAGCTGGGTACCAGCAACTATGACAAATGCAATATTTATATTCCACAATCCCATTAAGCTCTCGCATACAAACCACATGAAGCATATACCAATCCAATGGAATCACTCATATAATTTATGCCAATGAAATTACAAGAGTGAACCTTCTAAGATAACCTCTACCTCATATTCAACGTGCTCAAATAACATATCCATTATAACTCTAAGAAGATGCATAAACCATAAATAAATTTTCAACACATAAGCAATTCTTCCTTGATACATTTATTTTAATCAATTTTTTCATTTTTTATTTTTCATTTTTTTCATTTTCATTTTCATTTTTTCTTTCTTTCTTGTCCATTTTCTTTTTCTTTTCCCCTTTTTTCTTTCTATTTCTTTACAAACATTAAAATAAACTACATCAACATGGGAATTTCAATGATAAGACATAAAATAACATCCTAATATTATAACAACCCTCACATATGTACACCTGCATACTTAGCATGTTGTACATCCACAAACTCAACAATCACAAATGTTCCACTAGCTTTATGACTTCGGTAGGACATTTGGTTAAGTTTAAAAGCATAAAATGTGTTTTATACAAAAAGAAAGGCTAAAGCTCAAAGGGTTTATCAAGGAAAAAATCATGCCAATAGGATAGGTTATTTGGACAATGTGGTTTACGAAAAACAAAGAATGGCTGATCATATCCATGTTAATGCATGTGATAAAAATGTGGTCTCGAATAGAAATTCAATGCGAAATCGAGATGTACTTGTCAAGAAGATCACACATTATCAAAAGGCAATGAGACTGATATGGATATATCAGTTAAATAAGGCTCAAAATCTCACCAACTTTGTCTACCATTAGTCACTACTCCTCTAAAGATAATGTATATCGACCAATTACAAGAGCAAAAGTACATGTTAAAGTTGCTATGAAATTTTCTAGTCAATTCATACTCTAATCATGATTATATAATCCCAGAAGCAATAGAAAATGAGAAAAATGTTTGTTTCATTTGTTTTATTCTTTCTCTCATTTTGATTGAAAACTTAAAAACAAGTAAAACAAACAAATTCAAAAACACACTTGCATATAAAAAATAATGTGGAAATGTAAAGGAAAAGAAATTTACTTCCTTTGGGTAGCCTTCCAAGAAGCGTCTTTGTTTAGGGTCGCTGGCTCGACTCCTTCTTCTCCTCACGTGACAAAATTGTGATCTTCGGGTATCACAGTTAGCGCCCCTTCCACGCGAGGTAGTTCTGAATAGGGCCTTAGTTAATTATCATCCTCATTTAGTGTCTTCTCTGTCCTTAGATTCTCAATCTCAACTGAGTCCATACACTTTGGAAATATTTCGAACGTCTCTTCACCTTTTTCTTCATCATTCAATTCCTCCAATCTATTATGTAAAGGTAACGAGTTAGTTTCAAAAATAATCATGGACTCATTACTTACCTCTAAGCTAAAAGATGAGCCCTTTTCAGCTTTAAGCTCCTCCACTTCTTCGACGCAAACAAGTCGTTGAGGGTTGATCTCAAAATTCTCAAGCTCCTTGTCACTTTGTAAAGTTTTCGCAAAAACTTTAATTGGGTACACCTCGGGTTGATACGATTGCTCCTTTTCACTTTGCGATTTTAGGTGATCAAGACTTATTGCCATCTGACCAATTAGGTCTTCCATCCTCTGTTGGCTTGCTTTTGTCTCTTATCAGAATTCTTGCAACGGCTGCTGCGTATCCAGTTGAAATTGCAAAGTGTTAGTAGCTAGATTCTTAACAAGTTCTTCTAAAGATGCACCTGAATTATGTTGGCTCTCTGAATCTTGGGCATTAGACCATGCTTTTTTTTGGAAATTGCCCTCCATCCTTATGGAATTGTAAAGTATTCTCCTACAATTGTAGAATCAACTCTTCCAGATATGGATTGGAGTTGTGATAGGAAGCTTCTGGTCTGTATGAGAATTGTTGTGCATCTTGCAGACTATCATATAAGTAATTCTGGTGATTATCCAATCCATAACAAAAGTTAGGTTGATCAGTCCAAACATTGTTATATGATTGAGAATACGAGTTATAAAAGAAATTACTTCCGTCCATATTGATTTTTTTAAACATAAAATAAAAATAAAAAATGAAAAGATCACCAAATAACAAAAAAGAAATTAATCACAAACAAATATATACAAATCACCAATTAAATCATGGAAAAACTAAAACACCACACTCCCCAACAGCGGTGCCAAAATTTGAAGGCGTGTTGTTACGTCAGTTAAAATAAAATAACTAGACTACTACTATAGTAGTGGTGAGTATAGGTCGATCCCACAGAGAGTGTATATAAAGTTTATGAAATGTAATTAACTGGTGTTTAGGTTTAACGAGGGGGGTTTGGATTTTTGGAATAAGAAAATAAAATAAAACTAACTAATAAAAACAAATTAAAGAAAACATGCAAAAAAATGATAAAAGTGGGGAATTCAGTAGGAGCTCAGTTCTTTGGTTCAATCTTGGCCTACACCTTAATTAAGCATATTCTATTGATTTGTTGTTCTTTAACCTCTCCTAACAACTATTAATCGTGGGTTAATAATTAACCCAAGTTTTCCCTTAGGTTTTGTTTAATCAAGATATAATCGTTAATTAAACCTAAACACCAAATAACCTAGGATGCGATCTTTAAATTTAATTAGGCAGTAGTATTACGAATTAGGAAAATAGATTAATCAAAGCAACAACCACATACGATGTGTCATTTAACCTAGGTTATGTTATCCCTAATGATTACAAATCATTAGTTGCTACACATTAATTTTAACTTAACAATTGTGGATTATATCGAAATTCTAGCAATGGTTTTTCAATTAATGATTCAATGAACGCATTAAAATCATCAACTCACAATACTCAATGGGTTCATACACAAATAACCAAATAATAACGAAAATTCGATTATCCATATACAATACCCAAATCAATTAATATATGATAACACAATCAATTCCTAATAAGAGAAAGAAATAACGAAATAATAAAAATACTTAACTCAGGTCGTCGACGTCGATATCACCTCTGAATCGGCGTCGGGATGCCTAGCCCTTCATGGGTCTTTCCCAAAAAAATGATTCAGCCTCCATTCCAATCCCTAGCCAAAGCCCCCTTAGTTTAGCCCATTTACGTAACTTCTCACTGTCCAGCCTTTCTTCTCCAGCGCTGGAGCTTCTTTAAGCCACAACTGCTAGCCTTCACGCCTACTTCCAAGCTGCCAGCCACCTGTTGCGCCTCCTTGCCTATGCTACACTCTTCACTGTAGCTTCTGATGTGACGAATAAGGGTAACACTTAAATTAAACCTCCTCTCCTGCTAGACGCTGCTTAAACGTAGCGTACGCATATGTTTAACGCATCAGTCACGATGTTGCTCCTTGGTTGGTCCAACACATTGCCGTTTTGTGGTGTTGGCTTTCAAGCTTATTCCATTTTTCTTGTCTTCTTATTATTATTTTTTCTTCCTCCGTGAAGACAAGCAAAAATAAATATTAGAAAAATGATCCATATGTGGTGCTTTCGACTCACTTTAATTTCTTTGCTTCCAAATTGTACCTAAAATCATATATGAATTAAAGTGAGTATCTTAAGCATTTTCGTATCATTAATCGCTAAGTGTAAATGATTAAATATAACAACAATTAAACACATATCATGTCTTCAACTTCCAATACAATGTCGCTTAGGAATCCTATGGCATAAAACCTACAAGAATTATTATATAAATCACAAATGAACAATGAATCTTCAATAAGGTTTGAAACAATTCTTAAATAGAGATTATAATAGTTTCCATTATGGTCTTGTTCTTTTGTCTTTATTTTTTATATCTATCCTAGTGTTGTGCAAACTTGTTACTCTTTGATTGTTGAAAGAATGCAATATGGGCTATCAAACCAAGAATCATCTCAAAAAGGAAGGTTGAGTATACCTCAAAGACTGACAAAGGAGAGTTAACTTCTTACCTTTTATCCATACATAATTTAGGTGCAAATTCAACATTATAGATCAAGGAAACAGTTACGATAGTGGAGCCAAGGAAGAAGTAGACATAAACTACCTAGATACTCAATGACTTGATCACCTAGAAATGCTTTGTGTTTAACTATTGTCCATCTTAGCCTCAGTTCTATCTTGCATAAAAATCAAACTAGCTATTAATGTATGTAGGAACATTGGGTAGATTGAGTTGAATACATTGGGTAGATTGAGTTGAATGCTAGGAGGATTTCAGTTTGTATCAAATTTCCCCTCATGCAAAATGTAGCTAGACTATGTTTCTGTTTGTAAGCCTAAATAAGGAATTGTGGAACTTACCTAAAACCTTGATGTCCTAATTGGTTGAATGTTTTGTAAACTGGTTGGGGCTTAAACCTATGTACGTTACATCTGCTATATACAGCCTATGATTTTTCACTATATTAATGGATCCATTTAATTTTTTAGGATAAAAAACTATGAGTCTCCAACATTTGATACCCACTTCAGTAGGGCTATCACCTTAAGCAAACTCATAAGTAATCTTTTCTATTAGAGAGAGAAGCCTAACTCTCTTTTATTCCTTTTCTTATTTCTTGATAAATTTTTTAATACAAATAGCATATTAAATATTAGTCAATTAAAATGTGATTTCACTAAAATAAGATTTAATTTATTATATTAGTAGAATCTTTGATAAATAAAGCATAAATAATCACTTTGTTATTTCTTTCATTCACGTTCCTATATCTCTATAAATAGTAGTTTTAAAAAGTCTAAACCAAGTTGGTTGATTCGATCACAAAAACCAAGAATTAGTCAACTTCTCTATTCGATTTACTAAAATAATTTATAGGCATGGTTGATTAGCTAATTAATTAGTCAATTTTCTGAATCAATATTGATGAGACATCATAACTCACAAAGCCATGTTAAACATGAACAAAAATTCATGCCCAGAGCTGACACAATTCTATTTTGAATAAAATTCATATTTTAGGTTTTTATTTCGAATAAAATTTTTATTTTAGAGTTCTATTTCTAGGAAACTTCATGTTATAGTGTTTTTTTCATGATAAATATATATAGGATGGCATAGCTTATTAACTTTCACTATCTTTGTTATTTTTATTAATAAATTTGATCTCTTTTGACGTTTTCTTCAAATCTTAGATCATATTTGGTGTGTTTTCCATTATTGTATTAGAATAAGTTACTTCTACATTGTGTTAAGTGGTATCAGAGCTTTGAAAACTCAAATTTTGTTTTTCTAACAATAGTCAAAAACACCAACGATGAAATTCTTAGGTTCCCAAAGTTTGCAATTGAAGAACAAAAGGAGTTAAATTGCAATATGTAATGATAGCTAACAGAGATAAGGGATTACTTGCAATTGTTGTTGCAAGGAGATAATAATAGGAGCATTAGGGATCAAGTTGATATGGAAGATGACCCTGTAAAATTTCCTCAAACTGAAAATCCTACGTTATAGTATTATAATAATAGTTTAGTAACCTAATGGCTTGAGTTTAGGCTCAAGCAATTCTATAAGATTCATTTAGCTTTAATCCAATTCTAACAAAGTAATATGCTTAATCTAAGATTAATGGCTTAAGTTTAGGCTCAAGCAATTCTGTAAGATCCATTTAGGTTATATCTAATTCTAACAAAGTAATATGCTCAATCTAAGATTAATGGCTTAAGTTTGGGCTCAAGAAATTCTACAAAGTCCATTTAAGTTCAATCCAAGTCTAAAAAACTAATATGCTCAGTCTAAACTTGATAAGTTTTGACTATGATTTTGGGAATGATTTAATTTATACACTTAATGAACTCCAACTTAAGTATATTCAACCACGTCTACCCTCCAAGTTTATTTACTAAATTTTATCACAATTGATTCCTCATATTTATAGTCATTTTATGAAATGTTATAATCTTACAATATGATTACATCAATTTGGTGGTATAACTAATTATTCGAGGGTGTACCATCTCAAATTAATAGAACATTATATTCAAATGACTAAAAATCATCTCCAATATATAAAATACAAAATTTGAAAGTATACGTTAAATTTTATTCTTATCTTTTATTTAATTTTTAATATAGTGTTGTGTGTTACATATTTATTGGTTTATCTCATCCAATAATACTAAAAAATATAAAAGCTATGGTGGTGTATCAAAAGGTAACATGGAAAGTATCTTTATATTAACAAATATAATTATCAATTTATTTTTAAAAAGTGATTAATCATTAAATTTGAAATTAATAAGAATAATAAATCACGTCATTTTGGAATTGGGAGGAGAGAAGAGTAGACACATCTCATGTTAGTTATTTGAAATGTCTTCATTAATAAGTACTCTATCGAAAACAACTACGAGGCAATAGCAAGTAATAAAATGAAATGAATTATTATTGTGAAATTGTTAGCATTATTATAAACATTATAAGTGAACAATGAGTCTCAAGTGTTTGATTCCCCAATTCAGTAGGGCTATCACCTTAAGCAAACTAACAAGTATTTTTTTATATTTTTATTAGAGAAGCAGAAATATGATTCCCATTCTCCTTTTTCTTATTTCTTGATAATTTTTCCAATACAAATGTCATATTAAATGTTAGTCAATTAAAATATAATGTGGCTAAAACAAGATTGATTGTATAATATTGGTAGAATATTTGAGCAATAAATTGTAAATAGTCTCTTTATTGTTTCCTTTATTCATGTACTTATACATATATAAATAGTAGTGTTTTAAAAACCAAACCAAATAGGTCGATTCAATCATAATTACGAAGAATTGTTAAAATAATATATATATATATAAGTTGATCGATTAACTAATAAATCAGTCAATTTTTAGACTGTTATTGATGAGGCATCAAAACTTATAAAGTTATATTAAAATCAACCAAAAATTGATACTCAGAAGCTTTATAGTTCTATTTCGGATAAACTTCATGTTTTAGTGTTCTATTTTGAATAAATCTTATTTTCCTTAGATCTATTTCAAGTAAACTTCATTTTGAGGTTTTATTTTTCATTAAAATAGTTGTGAGATAGCAAAACTTGTTAGCTTTCACATCTTCCAAATTTTTATCAATAAATTTGATCTCTTTTGAGATTTTCTTCAAAATTTGGAGTAAATTTGGTGTATTTTCTATTCTTGGATTAGAATAGGTTGCTTTCACATTATGTCAAGAGTCATCAAAGCTTTGAAAATATAAATCTTGCTCTTCTAACAAAATTCAATATCACCAATAACAAATTTTGTAGGTTATTGAAAGTTTGGAGTGAAATTGAAGAATAAAGAGAGTTAAATCACGATAATGGAACAACATTTGGTAGAGATGAGGGATCAATTACAAACGTTGTTGTAAGGAGATAATAATTGTAGAATTAGGGATTAAGTTGATAAGGAAGATGACCCTATAAGGCTTCCTAAAAATCAAAATCTTGCACTATATGATTATAAAAATAGTTCTAGCGATAAGGAAGAAGTTATTCTTTAGAGATATGGTAGAGGAGAATATGAGTAAAAATTAAAGGTAGATATCCCATCCTGTAGTGGAGATTCAGATATAGAGGCATTTTTAGATTGGTTATTAAAAGGTAGAATGCTTCTTCGACTATATTGAGTTTCATGAGGAGAGAAAAGGCAAGTTGGTAGTTTGTAGATTAAAAGGTGGAGCATTAGTATGATGGAATCGGTTGAAGAAGACTAGGAAAAGAGAAGATATGAATCATGTTTCTTTATGGAGAAGGACTAAACAATTATTGGTGGGAAGATTTCTACTATCATATTATGAATAATATATCTTTAATGTTTACAAATAATGCCACCAAGAAAATATAAGTCTTTATAAATATATCATTGGTTTTAATACTGGTAGCTTGCTATCAATTGTCTGAAACCCAACTCTAACAATCTTTAATGTACTTGAGAGGATTAAAGCCAAGTATAAGGAATAAGATTGAGATCCAAATGTTATTAACAATTCAAGATGCTAGGACGCTATAAATGTAGAATTTTTTCTTAATAAGAAGCCAAGGGAGTTTAAATGGTATAAAAATAAGAAGGCTTCTGTTAATAAAGGAAAAGAATTGGTGGATGCAGTCCTTACATGTTTCAGTGATGGGAAAAGCAACACTAATGATAAAAGTTCAATCAAGGAAAATTTAATAGCCTTAAAATCCACCAATTCTAATGTTAAGCAAATGTTGACTAAATGCTATAGATGCAATGAACCAGTTATAATTTTGATGACTTGTTAAAAGAGAAAGTGATAAATATGATAGAGTAATATGAAGATGATGAGAAGCAGAAAAATATGTTCACTTGAAGGAGATGATTAGGAGCAACAAGAGGAACAGGATTTCAAGAGGCATAAGCTTGTTCACACAAGGTGTATGGAGCTCATATGAGTTAATTATTGATGGAGGTAGTCAAGAAAATATTATAAGCAATGTAAAAATGAAGAAATTAAAGTTGAATTTTGAGCCACATCCTAATTTTGATAGCATTGGATGGATTAAAAAGGTTAAGAAACCTTTCTTAATGAACATTGTAAGGTATCAATCTCAATTGGTAAATATTATAGTGAGAGCATTATTATGATGTTGTTGATATGGATGTATGTCAAATATTTTTAGGTAGACCATAGGAATATAGTGTTAATGCAAAAGTGATAAATATGATAGAATAATATGAAGATGATGAGAAGTAGAAAATATGTTCAATTGAAGGAGATGATTAGGAGCAACAAGAGGAAGAGGATTTGTAGTGGCATAAGCTTGTTTACACAAGGTGTATGGATCTCACATGAGTTAATTATTGATGAAGGTCGCTAAGAAAATATATAAGCAATGCAAAAATGAAGAAATTAAAGTTGACTTTTGAGCCACATCCTAATCTTGATAGCAATGGATGGATTAAAAAGGTTAAAGAAACCTTTCTTAATGAACATTGTAAGATATCATTCTCAATTGGTAAATATTGTAGTGAGCATTATTATGATGTTGTCGATATGGATGTATGTCAAATATTTTTAGGTAGACCATAGGAATACAATGTTAATGAAAAAGTGATAAATATGATAGAATAATACGAAGATGATGAGAAGGAGAAAATATGTTCACTTAAAGGAGATGACTAGGAGCAACAAGAGGAAGAGATTTGTAGAGGCATAAGCTTGTTCACACAAGGTGTATGGAGCTCACTTGAGTTAATTATTGATGGAGGTAGCCAATAAAATACTATAAGCAATGCCAAAATGAAGAAATTAAAGTTGACTTTTGAGCCACATCCCAATCTTGATAGCATTGGATGGATTAAAAAGGTTAAAGAAACCTTTCTTAATGAGCATTGTAAGGTATCATTCTCAATTAGTAAATATTTTAGTGAGCATTATTACGATGTTGTTGATATGGATGTATGTCAAATATTTTTAGGTAGACCGTAGGAATATAATGTTAATGCAACGCATTTGGGTAGAAAAAAATATTTACCAATTTATGAAAGATGAGGTGAAATATACTTTAGTACATATAAATCGGGAAATGAGAGTGAAACCCCATGGGAGAGTAAAAAGCCTTTATTATAAGTAGAAAATAATAAAAAATTAAAGAATGAGATAAAAGAAACATGTGGGGTTCATTTATTAATTATAAAAGGGGATGAGATAAGAGAAAACAAGAAAGATAAAATTTTCTTAGAAGTCTAAACTATCTTATAAGAGCTTAGGAATATAGTCATGATGATTTGCCCAATGAATTACCTCTTATGTTTGATATCCAGCACTACATTAAGCTTGTTCCTAAGGCTCGTTTAACTAACCTACCTCAATACCATATGAGTCCAAATGAAAATTAGATATTAAAGGAGAAGGTAGAAGAATTAATTAAGAAAAGTTATATTAGGGAGAGCATAAGTCCATGTGTTATTCCTATTTTGTTTTCACCCAAGAAAGATGGTAGTTGGATGGTGTGTATTGATAGTAGGGTAACTGATAAAATTACTATTAGATATAAGTTTCATATGTCAAGATTAGAAGACATGTTGGATTAATTGAATGGAACAAGTATTTTCTCCAACAATTAACCTTAGGATTAGTTATCACCAAATAACGATAAAGCCTAGGATGAATGAAAAATGCATTTAAGATAAGGGATAGATTATGTAAATGATTAGTTATGTCTTTCTGGTTGACCAATGCACTAAGTACCTTCGTGTGCCTTATGAATTAAGTGCTACAATCTTTTTTGATGATATCCTAATCCATATAAAATACATTATTGTGCATGTTACACATCTTAAAAGGGTGTTTAAGGCATTAAGGGATAATAAATTATATGCTACTTTGAAAAGTGAACATTTATAACTAAGAATTTTTTATTTCTTAAGTTCATTGTGGGAAAAAATGGTGTTAGAGTGGATGAAGATTAAATAAAAGCTACTAGGGATTGACCTACACTTAAGAATGTTGGGGATGTAAGAACTTTCATGGATTAGCAACATTCTATATAAGGTTTAAGCTTTAGAATTAATGTGACTCCTATAATTGAGTGCTTGAAAAAGGTTAAATTTAAATGGTAAAAGGAACATGACAAAGTTTTTCTCTTAAAGAAAAATTGTGTATTGCTTATGTTTTATCGTTACCTAAATTCGAAAAATTGTTTGAGGTGGAGTGTGATTTGGTGGAGTTGGAATTGGTGTTATTTTATCCCAAAAAAGAGGTTAGTAACTTACTTTAACGAAAAGTTAAATGATGCTAGACAAAAATAAGCTACCTACTATAAAGAAGTCTATACTATTGTGTGGGGTTTAAAAAACAAAGGAACAATATTTAATTGGAAAGGAATTTTCTCTCTACACTATTCATCAAGCCTTAAAATATATGGGAAGCTAAAGATGGTTGAGAAATAAAATGCATGCTAGATTTTCAGCCTTAATTGATAAATTTCCTTGGAAACTTATACATAAAGGGGGGAAAAGTACTATGGTAGTCAATTTATTGAGTAGAGGGTGGTTATGGTTAAGAACTTAAAGTTTAGAAATTATCATTTAAAAGAATTATATATGAATGACGTTGACTTCAGGGATGTGTCACAAACACGTTTGGTTAAGAAATCACATTAGGATTATTATTTCATAATGGTTTTCTTATGAAGGGTAATCAACTTTGCCTTCTATATATTTTATTAAGGGACAAGATGATTAGAGATTTTCATGATGAGAGATTATCTAGTCACCTTGGTAACGAAAAATATCTTAAAGAGGTTCACAAGAGGTATTTTTGGCATAAATTAAGGAAATATGTGATTTATATTACTTCAAGGTGCCAAACTTGTCAAAATTACCTGGAACATGCTTCTAATGTTAGTTTATACATTCCATTACTTATTTCTAATAATATTTTAGAGGATCTTTCTATAAATTTGTGTTAGGAAGAAAAAAAAAGAGGAATGGGTCTTTTAATTATATTTGACAATTTTTTAAAGATGGTACTTTTTCTACCTTGTAAGAAGATATCAAATACTACTTTAGTTGTAAAACTATTCTTTAGAGAAGTGGTTAAATTCTAAACATTCTAAAATCAATTACATCTGTCCATGATACCAAGTTCTTGGGTTATTTTTAAAGAACTTTATGGGGTATGTTTAATTTTTCTCTTAAATATAGTATCACCACTCATATATAAACTGATGGGAAAATGCAAATGGTAAATAGACCAAGTTCTTGGGTTATTTTTAAAGAACTTTATGGGGTATGTTTAATTTTTCTCTTAAATATAATAGCACCACTCATATGGGAACCAATGGGAAAATGTAAATGGTAAATAGAACATTTGGTAATTTGTGAAATGTTTATGTCATGAAAAGCCAAAGAATTGGGATTGTCTTATTGTCTAAGTTTAATTTGCTTATAACAATACTATCCATCATTTTATTAGTTGTTATCTATTTTTTTAAGTATGTAACAATATACCTAATCACATTCTTGATCTTATAAAATTTTCTAAAGTTACTAATTTGAATGTGAGGGCTGAAAAGTTAGCCAAAGAGGCTAAATAAATTCAATTAGAGGTGAAAGATAAGCTTCAAAGAGTAATTGCAAATAACAAGGCTAACATTGACTAGCATAAAAAAGTTCAAGTGTTTGATGTTGAGATAAGGTTATGGTATTCTTGAGTAAGAATAGAATTATTGAGAAAAATTATAAATTAAAGGTAAGAAAATATAGACCATTTGAGATCAAAAGAAAGATCAATGATGATGCATATGTTGTAAAATTGCCTTTGTGGATAGGGAATGTTAATCTTATATTTAATGATTCTGAAATTTCGCTTTATTTACTTTATTGTAACCGTAGATATTCTTCTTCTCAACTTAGTTTCATCATTTTTCTTCTTACTTCTTATTAGACTATCTTTCCATCATTTTCCTTTTTTTTTTAACCTTAATTGTTCACCATATAACTATAGCTAAACTTTCAATAGATTCTGACTTTAGATGTTATATACTCTTTCATATTCTTCCAAAATAGCTTCTACCTTGCTCTTGTTTGATTTCTTAGCCTCAATCCACTTTCCATTACTTCCTATATTACTCTCTTTTCTCTCTTTGTTTTCAATCTCTTCTACGTTGCCTTGTTTCTATTTTTTGGTAGCTTGCTATTTCCCTCTACATATATCCATTTTCTCTCCTCCAAGCTGGTTAATGGCAATTTAATCTTGTCATCATCTATTATTTTCTCCCAATGGATTCTTTTACCATTTTTAGTTATTGTTTCTCCCAACATCTAATAAAAAAAGATTTTTTTAACCATTATATACCACTTTGTAGCTTCTGAACCCTGTTATATAGTCTATTAATGCTACAGATGCTAAGGATTTTTCATCCTTTTCCACTCCACCATCTTCTTTGTTCTCACTTGTTAAGTAAACTTTTGATGAAGCTACCCCTCCTCCTTTGGCCCTTACTCCTTAACCTCTGATTAAGAGTTGGAAGCAAGTTATAGGAGATCACAGTGTTTTTACTCTTATTTTTAACCTACCTAAGGAGTAAAATGGAAAGCTAATAGTTTGCCTTGATATAAAATTCTAAAGGAGGGGCTTGCAGTTGGGATTAAACATTGGTTGTTTTTTTTTTCATCAAAGACCCCTATTTTCTATCATACATTAATGGGCTTTCAATCTCTAGAAAATTTGGGTACTTGATGAGGTTCTTCTATTTAAAGAAAACCTCATCCTCTTTTCATTATCCTCAAGTTCTGCAACTTGTAAGATCTTGGAGGAGGACTTATGACATGTTGGCCATCAACCTTTATTTTTGTAATCTTAGTAACTAAGGTTAAACCTTGAAATAGTTAAACTACAAAACATCCCACTACAGATTAACTTCCATAATGTCCTATTACAGTACTAGACTACTTAGAGAAATAGCAAGTCATATAAGACCTTATGTCTAAATGAAAACAATAAAAAGAAAAGAAGAATAGGATATGCTTGTATATGTGTGAGTACTAACATATCAAAGGACCTCCCAGATGATATTTTAATTTATAATGTTAGGGGATGGGAATAAACTCTTTGAAGATAGTGTAGCTATCTCTTATCATTGGAAGCCTCTACTCAAAGTTTAAGGCAAAGTGTAGAAGCCTACTAGTATGAAGTCTATCATATGAAATTATAATAGTTAACAAATTTGGAGGAGAAAAGGGATGCTAAGGAAAAGGAGGGAACTGACTAAAAAAATGAAGTGACCAATTTTGTTAACATTGTTCTAACTAATGGTATAAGTGAAGCAATCTCTAAAAATAAAGGGGATATATAAGTTGATCCTTCTATATGAGTGAATGAGGGTAATGTGAAGAGAGGTGAGGAAAAATGTAATACTAACTGCAAGGAAAGTTCATGTGTAGTTAATGGAGGTAAGGAGTTGTTCCAAACTGTTGAAAGAAGAAAGTCACAAAGGAGCAAGAGTAGAAACTCCAAAGGTATAAAAAATAACATGCCCATTTTAGTATGGAATGTCAAATAATTGAACTGCCCTAACAAGCTCTTTGCTTTAAGAAATTTTGTTTTGAGAGCAAGGCCTCAAGTTTTGGGTTTACTAGACATAAAAATAAAGTTATAAAATTTGAAAAAATTGGAAGTTTTGGGACCTCAATGGAAAATCTTATCTAACCATTCTCATCATGTTTATAGTATAATCATAATCTATTACAACTCTAATAGGAATGAGGTGGATCATATGGGATCAAATGACTAGGTAATGCCTCTGAAGGTAGTTTTCTTCATAAGAAAGAAGTGATCAATGCCTACTTTATACAAGTAACTTTGCTTATCAAAGGAATGGTTTATGGTGTAAGGTCAAAGATGTCAGTAGTAGTATAGTGGCCTTTGAATAATCTATGGTGATTTTATAGATATGAAGCTCAAAGGAACTATAATTTGAAAATTTTCACTGAGAGTTTTAGGAACTGTGATGATCAATTGGGAGTTATTGATATGAAATTTCAAGGGTACATATTCAGTAGGATAAACAATCAAAGCTCTAACTAGTTTATTAGGGGAAAAATTGGATAGAGCTTATGTCAACTCTAATTGGATAAATATATTCCTTGAGACTATAGCCAGGTTTAAGGATCCTTTTCCTTAGATCACACTCCAATCTTGGTAAGAGATTTATCCCAGAAGATAGTTAAACATTTCCCATTCATACGTAATAATTTCTTAGCAAATGAGAGAGGTTTCTTTGACGTTTGTAGAAAGAGGATTGATTGCTCTATTACTAGTACTAAATAGTTCTCTTATGTCTAGAAGTTTAAGGCCATTAAGGGGGAACTTAAACTAATGAATATGTAAAAAGGCCCTAGTACCAAGGAAGTTATGAACTTTGCCAACGATGAACATATCTTTATATAATTCCTCCTCTTAGCTAACCCTAGTGATCTATCAATACTCTCTAAGGAGAATTTACTTCTATCAAAGTTTCTTCATACTATAAACAATCATTCCTCTTTAATAAAATAGAGATCTAGAGTGAACTGGCTGAAAGAAGGTGATATATGCTTAAGTTTCTTCTTTAATTTTTTCTTTTCTAGAAGAAATCAAAACAAAATAAGCTCCATCTTTGCCTATGATGGTACATTACTCTAGGACCAACATGCTATTCAATAGGAAGTTGTCAAATTTTACATTTCTTTGCATGGTATTGCAGATACACCCTTAACTTCTATATTCTATTTGAGCAATTTCATAACTAAAAGGTTCCTAACTAAGCAGGTAGAAAGGTTAATTAGACTTGTGGAGGATAAAGAAATAGGGGATGTAGAGTTAAGATGAATGTAATGAAAAGCACCTAGTCCAAATATATTGAATGAATACTTTTATCACAAGTACTAGGAAGTGATAAGGTAGATTATTAAAAATGCAGTTCATGAATTCTTTTCAATAAGATCCTAATAAAAGAAATCAATAAGGCATTTCTTTGCTTAGTTCCTAAAGGCCCCAATCCCTCCTCTTTTGAGGACTATAGGCCTATAGCCTATTCCAATTTCTTTTACAAGATCATTTCTAAAATTCTAATTGTTAGATTAAAGGTTGCCATCACCTATTTGATTAGTGAAAACCAAAGAACCTTTATGGAGAATATAAATATTAGGGATAATAGTTTGATAATACAGGAGTTACTAAAGGGTTCTTAAGAAGTAAATCTACTTATAACTTCACTATAAAAGTGGATCTTAATAAGGCATTTGATAGTGTAAACTAGGAATTCTTGTTAAAGCTATTGTAAGTGTTTAATTTCCTTGGAGTCTTCATTGGATTGATCAAAGAATGTATCGCCTTAACATCTTATTGTGTTCTTGTCAATGGTAGCCCTTCAAAGATCATTAAAGGTGTAAGAGGTCTAAGGTAGGGGTACCTTTTATCTCGCTACATCTTTGTATTTTGCATGGAATTTCTTACCCTCCTCATATAATAAAATTTTAAGAGGAAAACTAAATTTAGATTCCATTATAAATGCTAGAAAGTTGAATTAACAAACTTGTCTTTTTTTAATGACTTATTATTGTTTTATAGGGCACACATATGCTCAGTTCAAACTTTAATGAATACTGTAAGATTTTAAATGCATCTCTGGTCTAGATATCGATCTTAATAAAATTCATTTCATGAGCTCTAAAGAAGCAACTTAGATGGAGTCTTATAATCATTGGAATGTAAAGAAAATATCCTCTTATGTTGTAGCTGGGTTCCCTATCTATATAAGAAGGCTAAATTTTAATGAACTTCTTCTTTTACTTGAGAAAGTTCAAAGAAGACTATCCACTTAGGTGAATATATCTTTATCATATATAGGTAAACTTCAGTTAATCAAATCAGTACTTTGCTCTCTCCATTTATATTAGAGCTCTAACATATTTTTATCTAAAAACCTTAAGTCTCTCGAGAAATGTTGAGGAAGTTTCTTTTCATTCTAGTGGTCAAGGGTGAATTGCAAAAGTCAAATGGACTGATATATGTTCCCCTAAAGAAGAAGGTGGATTAGGTGTCAATCTAATCAAAACAACCAATCTTACTTTAATTCCAAAGAGACTGTGATGGGATTTGAAGGACAGGAATTCCTTATGGATGAAGTGGTTACATATATATTTTCTCAAAGTCAGGAGTATTTGGACTATTGATAAGAGCTCCACCTTATCTTGGTTCACTTGTTAATTAATTCAGTTAAGAGAACCTAAAGTGATATGCGAGATTGAAAATTAGGAAACAACATTTACATGGTTTGATAACTGGTGTGGAAATGGACAACTTAGTTATCTCTTTAGAACATTTAGTGTTAGGCAAAATCTCTCCCTGGAGGTTAAAGTAATCTCATGAATTTGTCAATAAGATTGGCAACTACCTGAAGAGATGATGGAGTTTAAACCACACTACTCCTAACCCCTTTTCACTAAATAGTTTCTTTTGGAAAGGGAAATCTACTAACCTCTTAACTAGTAAGGTTAGTAGGGATTTGATTAAAAGTAGAAATCATGAAGTAACTTGGCACAAAATTGTATGAAGTAAGTGTTTACTGCCTAAAACCTCTTTTTTATTATGGGTAACCATTAAAAATAGATTAAGCATAATAGGTAGATTAAATTACCTCTCTCTAAGTAGAACCTGTCATTTATGTCTAGAAAATGTCAAAACTCGTGACCATCTCTTCTTTACACATAGCTTTGAAACTAGTGTTTGGAATGTGGTGAAAAGGTTAAGCTTATGGAATTTGATAGGAAATTCATTCTCTTAAATAATCCAATGGCTTTTAAACCATTTTGAATTACTAAGGGCTACTTTTCAAGTATATAGAATTGCTATGGGGACCTGCTTGTAAGCAATCTGGAAGGAAAGAAACTTTAGAAAGTTTAAGATAAAAGCCATGACCAAGCAAGCTGGAAGGACAGAAACTTTAGAAAGTTTAAGATAAAAGCTATTACTTTGGATGATGTAATTTCTAAAGGGGTGTATGGCACTGAGGAGCTGATTTTGTTAAGGGACTTCACTAAAACTTACAATCCTATCCTATCTTCTTAGAGAATCTTATCTCCAAAATTTAATCATATACTCTATTGTTTTGTAAAAGGTTGTAGTGGATTTTGAGTAGTATTATAAGGATATTCCTTTGAGGTATCTTTTATACTTCTAACATTTCATTTTATTTAATGAATTCCTTTATTTAAAAAAAACCTTGGATATTCTAACCATAACTTAAATTCAAGTTCTTTAAAGTGAATGTGATTGATGAGGCATCAAATGTGTAAAATTATTTTGAAAATGACCAATAACTCATGCCCAAAGTCATCACAGTTCTATTTCAAGTAAACTTCATATTTTAGATTTCTATTTCAAATAAATTTCATATTTTAGAGTTCTATTAAAGTAAACTTGATGTTAGAGTGTTATTTTTTATATGCATAGTTGTAGGAGGACATAACTTATTAACTTTCATTATATTCATTATTTTTAACAACAAATTTGATATATTTTGATATTTTTCAAAATTTGGATTAGATTTGGTGTGATTCTTATTCTTGGATTAGAATAGGTTACTTGTATGCCACATCAGGTATTTCTTAAAAAATTAGAAATAAGTTGTTTGCATCTTGTTCTTTAATTAAACTTCTACAAGTTACCAATTTCTTATCTTAATTCAATAAGTTCTCAATTTTATTTCAAATGAAAATTTAATTTTATCTTTTAGAGGTTTCCTTATTCAATCAAACTATTATAATCTTCAATTCTTTTTAATACTTGATGCAAATCTCTTATTTAATTGTTTTTTTCCAAGGATTTAAATATGTGGGTTTGTTCTTTTCTTAATCCTCTTGTAGCATATCTACTCCATTTTTTCCTTTCTATAATATAGGAATAGGCATGGGAAAATTTTGAGTTTTTGGCAACTAAATCTTCTTCATTTATGTGCATTTGGTCGTTGATTAAATAGTTACAATCTTGTATTTACCCTTTTTTCTTATTTTTGTTTCATTTGTTGGGCCCCTTTTTATGTATAAATTTTCCTAAATGTGGATAGTAAAGTTATCAAAGATCATATTTTAAACAATACTGACTAGAAAAGGTTTGCTTTGCTATACTTTTCTATTTTATTGATTGTTTTCATTTTGTTTATTGGTAATACAAAAGCTAAACGAGAGCTTTTCTTCTTTTCCTCATATTAGAGTTAACAATCTTTCTCAGTTGCAACGCTTGTAAGCACAAACATGTCATGACAATCAATGTGTAGTCTTTTCTTGTGAACGATGTTTGCATTAGATATGATGGAATGGTGTAGTGCAGCGTCCAAGGATTTGTTGGCACCAAAAAATCACAATTACATAATTGATGATAATTTGGAAATCCATCGAAAGTCGGCATTTGGGATTGAATTTTCCTAATATAATGCCCACTGCCCACAAGAACCCTTAGGCTGTTATAATCTCCGTGACTACTAAGATCAGTGTCATTATTTTTTGTTTATTAATAAGATTATAAGAAAATGCTTGTTCAGTTTTTGAGCTAGCAAACTTCCAAATCAATAATACACTATCTTTAATATAATTTATAGGTATATTTGAGCAGGGAGTTGTAGTAAAGTCATGTAAGGTTATTGTAGTTAAAAGTGAAATTAATTTAAATAACTGGCCATAAAAAGACACTACACTTACTTGCAAAATAATTTCTATTTGTGTGCATTGCTTATGGAATATTCATTTTAAAAAGCAATACAGAAATTTGTATAGGAACTCATGAGTCTCCTAATAAGAATATCAATTATTGTTATTAGAAATTATAATGCCATTATACTTTTATAAAGCTATGCTTGCATCTTATACAACTAAGGAGAGTTTATCTACAAATTTTCTAAAGTCTTATTCTTTTATTTGAACAAAATGAATTGAGCTCCTATAACATTTTATGGATGAAATCCTTTTTATAATCTGTAATCATATTATACTTGAACCTATAAGATCAACGTCAATGTACTCCGCGTATAAGGCTCTTCACTTTGCAACAGTTGGAGGAGTGTCATCAATGTGCACAACCTTCCCTTTGTAATTTTGCATGTATGTATTCATAATCAAGTGCCCTTCAAATATTCTTAGGTATTTATGTATACGCTTTCACTTATCCTTGCTCAATCTTAGTGTTGCTTGCATTGGTGACCTTGAGCATGTAGATTTTGCCTTTAATAATCTCTTTTACATCAAAAAGAAAGTTTCAACAATATCTACATCTGCTAAGAAAGGTCCTAAAACCCTAGGTGTTTTTTCATTGGTTATTGCATCAAGAAGTGTTTAGGTGTCTTATAAACATATTTATAAGTTTTTATCAAGCATTTGAGCATCATTAGATCATATTTGTGTAAATGAGCCAATTTAAGTTATCAAAGTGAAAAAGTGAGATAATTTTAAGTTAGTAATCCTTTATTGGGGTATTGGGTATTGTACTTGGGAGTGTTCTAAGCAATATTAAAGTTTCTCTTCACTTAAGAAGAAGATTGTAAAAGTGTTTCTCTTTAACAAAAAACTGCACAAATGGTATTCTTCGCCTTGAAAGAAGAATTATAGTGGAATTCCAAGAAGAGTATTAAGAGTGGTCATAGGCAAGGGCTGTTTGTTGAACTACTATAAATTAATTTGCTTTCTCTTTTCCTATCCTCTTTAAATTATTATCAACTGTTTAATTGATTAATATTAGGAAAATTATTCATTCTTATTCATATTGATTATAAAATTTCATTAACTTTTTAACACCTAATTTACCCCCTCTTAGGTACTATTAGGGACTAACAATAACATTACCTTCAACACTAGAAAAATGTTCTTTTATTCAATGAATTCCTCTCTTTTCAAACATTCTATCGTATATTATACAATTATATTGAATATTTTCATTAGATATTTAAGAAGAAGATACTTAATACATTTGTACAATTTTGTTTGTCAAAGAGAAACACTTTTTACAATCTTCTTTTTAAGTGAAGAGAAAATTTAATACTACTTATAACACTCACAAGAACAATACCCAATAACCTAATAAAGGAGTATAACTCAAAATTATCTGACTTCTTCACTTTGATAACTTAAAATGGCTCACTTACACAAATATGATATAATGATGCTCAAATGCTTGAAAATAACTTATAAATTTGTTTATACACACCCAAACACTTCTTAATGCAATAACTAATGAAAAATTGTAATATGTTATTTTGATTATGGTGCTGAGTAATGTACTGTACATGCGTTTTATAGAGTATGCTCTATTTATGGTATACTAGAGTAATTTAAGTATTTAGGTGTATTATTGAGGTTATAACGGAGATCAAGTATAGACCAGAGATGGTTTTGGACTCCAACAGAAAGTTTTTGGAAAATTTCTGAAAACTTCAAAAAGCTACAGAATGAGTTCAAACGAGCTTTGAAAGCCTTGAAAGGTACTTTGAAGATTTAGGTGACACTTTTAAATGAAATTCAGATGATTTCAGTGACATTAAGTGATTTTCAGATTCAATCCAAAAATTCTTCCGAGTAACTGAAAAAGTTGTCGGATAATTTCAAAATATGTTGAAAAGCTCCGAAAGTAGGATTGGAGTCCTTAGGAACTTAAACGGGTCAAAATGGAGGTTGTTTGAATATAATTAAGGTAATATGAAATTATTCGACTAAAATGCCCCTTTTGGAAAATAATGCTTATTGATGATTTCAAACCCATTCGAAATTTTAAAAACATCTGTCAATAAGTATTGAACCTAATTAGAGTATTTCACGGTTAATTTGATGATAAGATGGTTTTGAAAAATTTTTGGGATTTAATTCGGTTAGTTGGTGAATTAAATGCATTAAAGGGCAATTTGGTCTTTTTGTACTCATTAAAGGCAATTTGGTCTTTTTACACGATGTTTGTGGATTGATGAGTCATTAGAGATGACCAATGAGAAAATGACATGTGTGTGATGAGTCATTAGTGATGACAAATACGAAGGTGACATGTGTAATCCATTAAATGAGTATAAAAGTAACATTTTGCTTCATTCTTTTAACATAACCGTGAGTGTAACATACCACTCCCATAGAGCATACGCCCAACATACTGAAGGATATTTGGTTATATACTATACGAAAATGCCACGTTAAGACGATTAAAACAATTCATTTTTTAACTTTGTAATCCATCGCATATAACATAAAACATTCCAATAATGATGTTGTTCCATTTTTATTTACAAACATATACAGTCTCAAATGTCATTACATTTCCAAAATTCATACGTACATATATAATAGTTGAGAGATGCAATCCTTAATACAACATAACTAAGACATTTACAGGTACAACTGATCCCAACACTGACCCATATCTAAATACAGAAGTTACTTCAACTAAACTAGCTAGGTCTCCTCTGAACCTGAAAATTAGCATTGCAATTTTGATGAGTTTGCAAACTCAATGAGTGAACCATCATCAATGTGCTCCCTCAAACAGACATAAACATCACAAGTATATAACATAGTTTAATCAATATCTCACATCATTTAGAATCAAATCCTATATATCATATCGTTTAGAATTTAGTACCTGATCACAATATTCATCATATTTCAACAAGCTCATTATGAATACAAACATTTCATATAATCATTTCTGGATAATTTAATCATTCATTTCATCTAATTCATATCATTAACATGTACACAAACATAACATATCATTATATCCTCTCAATTCAATCATTCTTTGCAAATATTCATATGGTACATATAAAGTTATGGATGCAAATGCACATGAGACTCCACTTTCATTTTCATTTTGTTGTGACTGAGCACCTATTTAACTATCTCATATCTATTGTAAATACTAGGCTCATTTCAGATACTGTCCCATACTCATTGTAGATATTAGGCTCATTTCATATACTATCCTATACCCATTGTAGATACTAGGCTCATTAATTGTTGAGCACGTGGCTTTGTGTGCACATTTATGAGCTTTAAGCTCCTTTTCCACTTTAGTCGCTCTGGTCACAACTCCTTTATCTGATCATGCATATCAATGTCATGACATTTATCATTTCACATAATATGCTAGCAATCATGTTCCTCTAGTGTACACAACCATTTATCACATTTGTCGAACCCAAGTCTGGGATTCAACATTCAGTTTAGCATTTATTTCCCACATTCAAATACACATAGTTAACACTCCCAATACAGTCCCATATATTGAACTCCTAGGATAATCAATTATCCAAAATCATTAATATCACAATCATATCCAAATCATTTCAATATATAGATATAAGGATTAAACAAAAACAATTCAAATAGAAGCACCTATCTAATTGAGATCACACATTTAGGTTACTCAAAGTTTACTCCAAATTAGCTATTACCTTGATGCTTGGATGTTGTTGGTGTATTTTTGCTTCTATATCATGCAATACACCCATAGTTAACACATTACAAAATTATTCAATCAAATGAATATTCAATCATGCGCATGTAGATGTGTCATGTTTAATGCATGCTCAATTGACTATCCTAGGTATGTATCCTTATTCACAAGTCTTGACCATTCATTAATTATAACTTGTACATAACTTGTTTGAAATTAGGTTTATACCTTAAGTAAGTTTGATCCCTCTCAATTCATCAATCATACGATCACCAATCCTTTTCTAATGCTTTATATTCACACAATTTCCCAATTATAGATAATTCACATTGTTCATATCCTTTGAATCACATTTGCATTCATAGGAACATCCTTATACTATTAACAACTCATACTGCCCACATTCATATACACTGATATCAAACAATCCATTCCTTAAATTATAAAATCAATTAATAACTTAAACTCTTCAAACACCTAACCAATTGATTCATCATCAAACTAAGTTCATTTTAAATCTCAATCAAGTCCAAATACACCTATGTATAGTGCCTTATCCTTATATGATTCAAACAAAACACAAAACACAAAGCACGATTCTTTCTCACTGCTAAACGTTCCCATGATTGTGGGAAGGAATCAATACAATTCCCACGATCGTTGGATGGGTGAATCGAAAGTTAACCTTCATTTTCCTTCCACTTTTCTTTCAAATTTTGACACCTTCATGATAGTTCATCAATTATACCTTAAATATATTTCAATTCCTTATCAATTACTCTCTAATTCTGATTCAAATCATTCATTTGGTAGTTCACAAATTATGGTCTTTCAAGCATCAAAATCAAGACAGAATATAACTAATCCATTCACTAATTACCAACACACATTCGACACCAAAACCACAACCAAATTCATCCCTAATCAATCATCATAAATTTTATTCTAACATATTTCAAGAGGTCAATAATTCATTTACTAATTTAGCTCAATGTCTCCTCAACTATCAACCTAACCTTATGTGCAATGTTTACATCCTTTTCTTCTTAATGTTCCTTTATGAACAAGTTGTCTTCTTTTAATCATAAGTCTCTCTACAAAGATCCAAATGTCATGATTCTTATACACCCTCCACGAAACTAAACTTCCATTATTTTTAATATATCCAAAAATTACACAAACAACATCTCCCTTTAAAATATAATCTCCATCTAAATTATGTCCTTTTTCTGGTAAGAAACAGACTAGCAACCAATACTCAACCCTCAATAAATCATTATCAATACATCTCTTAAAAAAATAGTTTCACAGAAGCATTAATAAGACATCAATAATCATTTTCATGTTTTATACTTTCACTAATTCAGACTCTAAGCTCCTAAAAAATCAGGAAATAATACAAGGTTCCTGCATAGGGGCCTATTATAGGCAGTATTAGGTAAACAGGCATAAATCGAGCTCTAGTCACTATTTTGTCAAGCCATTTTCACAGAGGTAAATTTAAGATCTATAGATACAACTTTCATTCTTTGAGTTTCTTCAAATTCATGCTCTAAGGATATGAAAGATAGATTGAAAGAGAAAGATGAAATTGGAACTAGAATTTCAACTTCCCTTGATAACTTCTTTTCTTCTCCTCTTCTCTTCCCCTTTTTCTCTCCTTCTCTTCTCATTTTTGTTTTTCTCCCTCTTCTAACCTTATGGCCGACCTTCACTCTCACTTCTATTGCCCTTTTCATCCATTTTCTCTAGAAAATTCAAGAAGGTCAAACTAATCCATGTATTACCATTCATTGGTCCATGTGTCACCCTTCTATTGGTACATAAGTTATCCTTCTATTGGTCCATATATCACTATATTGTTGGTCCATGTGTCACCCTTCTATGGGTACATACGTTATCCTTCTATTGGTCCATATATC
>JANSVA010298011.1:0-24969 GCA_025504915.1 Erythroxylum reticulatum
ATTCCATACTCATCTACATTAGGGTCTTTGATGTATGCAATGGTATGCACAAGGCTAGATATTGCACATGATGATGAGATAGTGAGTAGATTCTTGTCAAATCCACGGAAGGTTCATTGGGAAGCAGTAAAATGGATTATAAGATACTTAACATCAAAGTGGAGTTTGCATTTTATTGATGGTGAGCCAATTTTAGAAGGTTTTATAGATGCATATATAGTTGAAGATCTTAATGAAAGAATATCCACTTCAAGTTTTCTATTCAAGTTTGCAGAGGGAGTCATTTTATGGCAATCTAAGCTACAAAAGTGCGTGACTTTATCTACGATTAACACAAAGTATGTAGCTATAGTGGAATCTTATAAAGAGATGCTCTAGTTGAAAATATTCCTTCAATAGCTTGAAGTAAGAAGAATACATAGTATTTTGTAATAGCTATGCATTATTAACTTGAGTAAAAAATACTATGTATCATTCCTTCACAAAGCATATAGATTTCAGATATCATTAGTTAAGGTCTATGATTAAAGAGCAATAATTGATGTTGAAGAAGATTTATATAGATATTAATGGTGCTAATATATTGACTAAGTTGTTCCTGAAAGCAACATGAGCTATACAAGGAGCTTGCTAGGATGTCTCTCAAGTGGATGTTAGAGAATAATATGTCTTCCTTATAATTGGATTAGAGGGGGACATTGTTAAGTGTCTAGTTTTATTTTGATAATTTTGGTGATCATAGACACCTTTATGTTTTATAGAGATGACTGACAAGTGAAGAAAAGATGGGTGAAGCTTTTTTAAGGGGAGTCACGGTCGTGTACAGTGCTACTTACATAGTTGTGTATATTAACTGTGTAAGTTCACACTCCTGTGTAGATTGAAATATGCTCATGTTTACATGACCGTATGAATCAACTTTGTAAGTCTTTGAAACCTTGTGAAGAAGGACATGAAGAGAAAAATTACACAATCGTGTACTCGCCCATTTTTATGACATACGTGACTTTGTGTGATGAATATTTATCTCTCTGTGATTGTTGTGCCTAATTTCTCTTACTTTTAATTGCCTTCATATCTTAATTTTAGTTACAAATCTTTGTGTTTGGATCTAAATGTGAGATTAATTGAGTGAAAATGGTGTGAATATTGCAGGAATGTTAACTGGGTTATTTTGTGAATTTTGCATTAAAACACCAAACTCATGTAATTTTTGCATTAATTGTTATGCACTATGGTGACTTGGTAAATCACCACTATGCAAGGTGGTCTTATGTCACCACTGTGCATGGTTAATGCATGGGGTGACAAGGAAGTCACACCTATGACTCCCTATGCACTCTCGTGAGAAGTTTTAACATTAATTTTGGCTTTAATATGTGGTAGCTCACGACATTAAGGCACGCAACCCTAAACCTAAATAGAGTCGAATAAAAGGAGGAGAGGGTGGAGGTTGAGAAAAATCATCTTTCATTCACTATTTCATTCATTCACTCACACAGAGACATAGATGGGAGGCATAGAGAGATAGAGAAAAAGAAGTTAAATAGAGATGAGAAATAGAGATAGTCTGAGAAGGAGAAGAAGGGAACAATAGTAAAGAAGTGGGAGTTGGGAAGAGAGGCCAAAAGTGAGAGCTGGAGTTAATCTTGAGCAAACATTCGGTTGGAGGAGAGTAACTGAAGCAAAAGGCGAGAGCCAAATCTGAAAGTTGAGGCTACAGAAGACCCCCAATATCTCATTAACTAACCCTCTATTTATTTATCTCATTCCTCATCTGTTGTTGGTTTCTTTAAGTTAGTGTTCTATTGGTATTAACTGATTCATACTCTTGTTAGCTTAATGACTGTTGCTTGTTATCTTATCATAGTTCATTTAAGTAATTACTAGGTTGTTATTTTCAAACTTCTATTGATAATACTATAGGATTAAAGAATCTGAGTATGATGAACCATTTGCAAGATATGATAGGCTGATCTCTTTTCTTAAGAATTAATGTAGCTACTTAGTTGAATATGCATGATTGGGTTACATATATATTGTCTTATTTGTTGCTGTGGTTTCTAAACTGAATGGATGTAATAGAATGGCCAAACTTTGCATCATTTTAGTGTTAAATGAAGATTCAAGAGATGACGTTTAATACGGATCGTGAAACTATGGACATTTTATTAGCTTTAAATGAACAGAGAAAAGCCCAAACGTTATTTATGAGAGAGTACAGGTATATATAGTATATGTGGTAACAACTAAAGCTTATCTTAATAATAGCTCTAGCTTATCCTATCAGCTAGTATATCGTAACAACTAATATTTATCCTTATCACCCTCCCTTAAGTTGCATTGGTTTTGAACAATCAACTTGGTACATAATGTCTAAAATCTTGACTTCGATAGAGGCTTGGTAAGACAATTAGCTAGCTGATCGTGAGTCGAGATATAGTGAATAGAAAGATTTTTAGTGCTGACTTTTTCATGTACAAAATGGAATTCAATCTCTAGATGTATAGAGCATGAATGAAAAATAGGAGTGGTTGTCAAGTAAGTTACACTGAGATTATCACACCAAAGTGTTGGTCTAGAGATAGAGAGACCAAATTCACACATCAATGAACTAAGCCATTGCAATTCTTGAACTGTATGAGCCAATCCCCAATATCAGCTTCTGTGGAAGACTTAGGAATAGTGTGTTGTTTCTTGGAACCTCGTAAGATTAAATTATGGCCTAAAAATATAGCAAATCCTATAGTAGAACGTTGGTCATTTTTGTCGCCACCCTAATCAGCACACTGTAAGTAGAGATATGATCATGCGTGGACTTACGAAGTAATAATCCATAAGAACTTGTGCCTTGTAAATAACACAATATTCTCTTAACAGCAACCCAATGATCCATAGATGGAGCATGCATAAATTGTGAAACTTTTTTCACTACAAAGTAGATATCTGTACGAGTAATGCAAAGATATTGAAGACTACCAACTATCTAGCCATACAAAGTGGGATTGGAAAAGCTCCACCATGATGAGGCAAATTTGTATTTAGACAAATGGGTGTAGAGACCGAATTTGCATCTTCCATATGGGACTTAGCTAGTAATTCACGAATGTACTTTTAATGGGATAGGTGAACAGTATTCTTTGACTAAGTGACCTCAACTCCAAGAAAGTAATGAAGTCTGCTAAGATTCTTTGACCAAGTGACCTCAACTCTAAGAAAGTAATGAAGTCTGCTAAGATCTTTTAGAGCAAATATTGTTTGCAGGTGTTGAATGTGTTTGGCATCTGGCCCAAGTAATAAGATGTCATCCACTTAAATTAAACAATGCAACTGAACACCATATGATTTATAAATGAAAAGGGAAGCATCAGTCTTACAATGCACGAAGAACAAGGAATTGAGATTAGTTATGAGGTAATTGAACCATTGTCGAGGTGCTTGTTTCAAGTCGTATATCAATTTTGTCAGCTTGCAAACGTGATCTGGAAAAGAGGGATTCTTAAATGCCAGCGGCTGAGTCATATAAGCATCTTCATCTAGAGTTCCATGAAGGAATGCGTTAGAAACATCTAGCTATTGAACAATCTATCCTTTTGTAATAGCTAGAGACAATGACAATAGAATAGTAGCCAGCTTAATTACTGGACTAAAAGTATCACTATAGTCAATGCCTGGGTGTTGATGAAATCCTTTGGCCATAAGGCGTGCCTTATAACGTTCAACAGAACCATCCAGATTATGTTTTATCCAATAAACCCACTTACATCCATCTATATTAAAAGATGGGTGTGTCGGTACAAGTTTCCAAGTGTTGTTATAAATTAGATCATCAAATTTTTCCTGCATTGCAAGTTACCACTCTTCATGCTTGGCTACCTCTTTATAAATCACAGGCTCAACAGTTATTTGGCTTTAAATATGTAAAGAATGTGGTTTTAGGTTGTTCATTTGGGATCGAGTAATCATTGGGTGTCATTTTTTATGGTGATGTTGGTGATGTTCATTTGGGATCGAGTAATCATTGGGTGTCATTTTTTATGGTGATGTTGGTGATTCTCATATTTGGACAAATCAATAGTGAGTGATAAGGTAGGAGGAAGTGTTTGGTTTGGATTAGGATTTGGTGCTAGATGAGGAGGACTAGATAAAGATAGGGTAGGTAATAAAGGTTGAAGTGAAAAGGGACTTTATGGTTGTGTGTGGCCAGAATAAGGAGAAGTAGGTTCTGGTGGGATAGCAGGTGATGAAAGTGGAATGCATGTCGATAAGAAGATAGTAGTTGGACTGTTTTGGGTAGCCATTAGAACACTGGAGCTGTGGTGACCTGGAGAAGAGAATGGAAATTCCTATGCTGAAAACATAACAAGGCGTGAGACAAAGATTTTAAAGGAAGATGAATCGAGATAGAAAAAACCTTTATGTAACTTACTGTAACCTAGAAAGACAGATCTTTTGGACCTTGGTTCAAGCTTATGAGAATTGTATGGTTTGGTCTATGGATAACACAGACATCCAAAAACATGTAAGTTTTGATAATCAGGTAATGTCCCAAAAAGTGTTGAAAAGGGATTGGCATTATGTAAAAGGGAAGTAAGAAGACGATTGATTGTGTATACTGCAATATCAAAGGCATAGGTCCAAAACTGATTAGGAATCAAAGAATGTTGTAAGTTGAAATGCCCATTTCAATAATATAGTGGTGTCTGTGTTCAACACAGTCATTCTGTTATAGTGTTTTAGGACATGAACTACATTGTGTGATACCATTTTCTAAGAGATAAGTAGTCAATTCTTGATATTCACCCCCCAAGTCTGCCTGAAATTGCTTGATGAATGTGTCAAAAAACATTTAAACTATGTGACGAAATTTAATGAAAACATTGAGAACTTCATATTTGCAATTGAGAAAATAAATCCAACAATATTTGCTGTAATGATCAAAAAATAAGACATAATATCATTTCCATCAATTGATGGAACTATTGAGGGACCCCAAACATCAAAACAAACTAACTATATGGTTTTTGAGCTTTATAAGACGAAGTAACAAATGGCAAACGATGACTCTTACTAACACTACATGCATGACAAGATTTTTGAACGTCACTAAGAAAAGGAATTTTTGCTTATTGTAAGGCATAACGAACAATGCGATAATTGGCATGATCAAGTTACGAAGCCTAATGAGATAATGATCCTAAGAAGGCTGATCTATGTAGTTAAGGAGCTAAAAGAATGGAATAAAGACTATAATCACTCTGACCCGTATGTATAGGCTGCTTCGTGCAAATATCCTTAATAACAAAATGATCAAGGAAGAATTCAACAGAAACATTGTTAGTTCTAGTGAAGGCAGTTATAGACAAGAGATTGGAACAAGATATAAGTATATGCAGAATATCATTTAATAAGAGAGAATGAGAGTTAGCACAATAAATGGAAGAACTAATGTGAGAGATTGGCAGTGTTTAACCATTATCAATTTTGACTCCTTGCAGGCCACTGTACTCTGAGTGGATGGTAAGATTATACAACTCCGGAGTAAGATGATGAGATGCTCCAATGTTTAAGAGCCACTATTGGGGAACAGTCTGGTTGGTGGTAGCAAGGTGTGAGGCTGGACGAAAAGCGTTGGCAGATCAAGGTCGAGGGATGGATTGTTGTCATTATTGAGGGGTTGAATAGGTGCCTGCAACATGTCTATAACCAAAGCAATTGTAGCACTACAGAGGGTTAGAATGAGAAGTAGCAGGAGAATTGATAGTTTATGGAATACCAATGAATGAAGGGAGCGGTTGAAATGACTAATGAGAAGTGGATCTTCCATGCGCACGACCACGAGTTCATCGTCAATGACTAGAGAAAGAAAACTGAGAACAGCTACTGGATTGTTGGGCAACTTGGGCAGTAGGTGGAATAGTATTAGTGTTTGCTTCTCTGGCTAAATTTTCATCTTCACTTAACAATAAGCCATAAAGATTCACGAGAACGAACAAAAGGCCGATATTGAGAGCCAAGGTCATTGACAATGATTTGAACAAGATCTTCTTCAGATACTTGACTGCCGAGAGCCAATAATTGATCAAACATCCCTTTAGCTCATTAAGAATATTGAGATATGGTTTCATTAGAATCCTTCTCTAATATGAAAAAAAGAGACTTAATGGTGCGAATCTAAGCCTTTGAAGGCATATGTGCTACAAAGTTTATCCCAAGCGTCATGAGCATAGTTGGTGCTGACAACTTGAGGAATATAACTTTCAGAAATTCCAATAATCAAACTCAAGACAAGTTGATCTTGGAAGAACCAAGCAGTGTAGGTGGGATTTAGTTGATTATTAGTGCCAAACTTAGGTAGTAGTGGATAACTACCGTCAATATGCTTAGCTAAATCATAGCTATTTAGTAGCAGTAGGAGCTAATCCTGTTAGAGTAAGTAACCTGTGGAATTAAGCTTGACAAGAAGTTGATGAGCGATATTTGGTAAGGTTGATATGGAACTGGAGGAAGGGCAGGAAATAATAGCAGTGCCAGTAGACATGATGATAGCGGGAGATGGGCATAACAATAAGCAAAACCGTGGATGAGATAGGCAATGATGAGCAAAAAGCAGGCAGGTGCAGTGCTTATGGTTTGATTCGTGGAACGAGTGCGAATAGGGCTAACAAGAGATGCAAAAAGATGAAAAAGGAGGCTATATTATTTGGGTCAAAGGACCTGCCTGACTTTTGATACCATATTAATGTTAAATGAATAGAGAAAAGCCCACACTTTATTTATGAGGAAGTATAGGTATGTATAGTACATGTGGTAACAACTGAAGCTTATCTTAATAATAGCTCTCCTGTCAACTAGGATATCATAACAACTAATGTTTATCCTTATCACTCTTAGGTTAAGAACTAGAAATATATTAAGTGCTAATTGGTAGTTGGGTTTTTATTATTAATTCAGATAGTAACTTATTGAATACGAAAGTTAGACTATTTCATTATTCGAATCGATTTAAAACCTAACTATTAATTTTAGTATGACAGCAATCCAATCATTTTTCCTTAATCATGCATAGGACATTAAATTAGTGAAATTAATTCTCAAGAGTTTTGCACTTCAATTAATTTATTTGTCTTTGCTCCCAATTGATTTCGTCTACTTTTCAATTTAATTCTGTAATTTTCCTTAAAAGCTTTCACTCAATAATTGGGATAAAATGCTTAGGAATGCATTATTTTTATTTTTATTTTTAATTCAAACTTAATTTAAGTTGACCAATTTTACCTCCGTGGGAGACAACCTTGGGTTACCAACTATAACTATCTTGTATACTTGCGAGTAGGATAACCTAGGTCTTTTTAGAACTTTTTAGGCACAACAAGTTTTTAGTGTCCTTGTCGAGGTGTTTAATGTTTTGAACTTGAATTAATTTTGATTGTTTTTATTTGCTAAAGTGATTTTGATTGTTTCGTCGATTGTTTTGTCTATTTATACATACATTTTATCCTGTTATTTCGTTGAGTTATTTTAGTAACTTTGCTATTAATTCACTGTTATTTATATTTGGTTTATGCGAGGAAGGAGGTCTTAAGAAGGTGAACTTGCTCCATTTATTGGAAACGTACATCGGATAAGAGAACTTCTAAGGGACTTTGAAGACTATCTCGAGGGATTCAAACCAAAAGATCAAGAGATGGGTGAAAGGCAACCAGTAATGAAGGAGTATGCTAAACCAGTAATTGGTACTGCTACTTCATGCATTCTTCTGGGAGAGGCAGCGAGAAACTATGAGTTGAAGAGTATCCACTATAACATATTGCCCTCTCTCTATAGGGTTCCCAATGAAGACCCTTTAAACTTCATTCAGGAATTCTATACCACTCTCCAGACGTTCCCATTGGATGGCCTAAATGAAGATGAACTCAAGATAAGGTGCTTCTTACACACATTGAAGGATCAGGCTAAGGCATGGATGATGATCCTTCTACCCAATTCATTAACTACATAGGAAGAGGTGAACAATAAGTTCATGGGAAAGTTTTATTCCCACCAGAAGACTTCTGAGTTGCGAACAAATATAGCTACCTTCACTCAGAT
The DNA here is from genome assembly GCA_025504915.1 of Erythroxylum reticulatum. Classification (NCBI taxonomy): domain Eukaryota; kingdom Viridiplantae; phylum Streptophyta; class Magnoliopsida; order Malpighiales; family Erythroxylaceae; genus Erythroxylum; species Erythroxylum reticulatum. The sequence continues at coordinate 8,092 of JANSVA010298011.1, forward strand.
GGAGGGAGAGTCATTCCATGAGGCATAGAAACGCTTCAAACTCCTACTCATTTAGTGTCCATACCATCATTTTCCACTCCACATGTAGAACCAGTTCTTTTATGACGAATTGACACAATAATTTTAGTATACAGTGGACAATACAGTAGGAGGAGTTGTGGGAGAGAAGATAGCCGAAGAAACATATAAGATCTTTAAAATGTTGGGGGTTAATTCTTAACAAAAGAGCATGAGGGAAATAAGAGCTAGAGTTTATGAAGTGAGCTCAAATCAAGAATTGGCTATGCAATTAGCTGAGTTGATGAGGCATATGAAGATGCTAACTACAAGGCTACTCCAAAATGTTCCAAATCAAGAGGTATATGGTATATGTGGAACTTGTGGTCAAAGAGCTGACGTTTGTTTATATTCTTGTGAGCCTTTTGCAAATGGGGAGGAACAAGTGAACTCACTAAACGGTTTTCAACTGAAATTATTCATACTCAAACACGTATAACACTGGTTGGAGACACCACCACAATTTATCATGGAAGACCAATAATCCACCAGTACAACCCCAACAATAGTATCAAAATTTTCAGAGGCCGAATTATTACCAAGGGCAATCCTCACTTCAAAACCCACCAAGCAAGCCTTCTTTGGAGGAAAGCCTGAATGCATTTATTCAGGTCACAACTCAAAATCAAGAAACGAACAATAAGAGATTCGATTCTTTGGAGGAATCTATGAAGAGGATTGAGATCTAAGTAGGGTAACTCGCGTCTCAATTGCATAACAATCAAAAAAGGAAGTTGCCTAGTTAACCCGAGCAAGCATAAGCAATCACTATTTTGAGAAGTGGTAAGGTAATCGATAAGCATGTTGAGATCCCTTTTAATCTTTCTAGTGCAGGTAATCAAGAGGAGGAGAGCCTCCATAATAAAGAAAGTAAGAAGAATGGAGGAAGCAATAGGCACGAAAGCTCCTCAAGTTAGGTTTAAAAGGATGAAAAACTGGGGCATGCAACTGACTGCAATGAAGGATGAAGTTTGCATAAGGTGACTAATCCTTATAGACCACTGATCTCATATCCAAGCTGCCTTAAGAAATTGAAATAGGATAAGCAATTTCTTATCTTTATAATATGTTTTCCAAAGTTAATATTAACCTACCTTTGTTAGGTGTGATCAGAAACATTCTATCTTATGTGAAGTTCTTCAAGGAACTAAGCATCAAGAAATGGAAGTTCAAGCAAAATGAGAAGGTGATAGTTTCAGAGGTTGCAAGTGTGGTCCTACAATATCAATTACCCCCAAATTGAAGGATCCAGGGAGTTTTCTTATGAAAGTATCAAAGGGTAATGGTGATGAGATTAAAGGTATACTTAACCTTTGGGTGAGTATAAACTTTATGCCTCAATCTATTTATGAGAAATTAGATCTAGGATAATTAAAACCAACCAATATATGCCTACAATCAGCTGATACGTCAATCCATTATCCGAAAGGAATAGTGGAAGATGTGTTGGTGAAGGTTAGCAGACTGATTGTTCCTGTGGACTTTGTGGTCTTAGACATGGGGAAGGTTAAACAACAAAGGAAGGAGCATGCTATACTCCTAGGGAGGCCTTTTATGGCTACTACTAATACGTTGATTGATATAAAGAACGAAAAGTTGAGCATGACTGTTTTAAGAGAAATAGTAGAATTCTCAATCTTTAATGTTGAACCTATTCCTACAACTACTATTTATGAAGAATGCTCTCGTGTTGATAAGTTTAATTCTGCAGATTTTGATTTTGATTTTGTGTTGTAAGAAGAAGAAGAAAAGAAGTTGAGCTCAGTGAGGATATTGATAAGTGTTGTCAATTGCTGAATGATGCAACTGCAAGAGAGGTTGGAAAATTTTTGGAGAAGAAGACCTGTGAAGAGAAGGCAAAAATGAATTGATCACTTTGGACAATCCACCTTGAGCGTAATGGTTGAGGTGTCTAGCCAAAATATATTAAAGATGGGAGGCAACCCATATCATTTATGTTTTTTCTTTCAATTTAGTTGTCTGTTATTTCTTTTAGTGAAACTCGACCTAATCTATTTGCTTTGTGTGCACAGGCCTTCTTTTCAATCTCTTCTATTTGTCCTCTTCGCAGCTATCTCCATTCCTCATTTTTAGATGCCATGCTTCACACCGCCTCTACGCAGCTAACACCACACTTTTGTATCGTATTTCTTTCCCTATTCTTTTTATTGTTCGTACTGCATACAGTTTAATTTCTTTTAGCCTTTAATGTTTGTCGTCGTTCGTGTTAATTTTTGTCTTTTACCCTAGACCCCTCTTTTACTTTTTTGTCACATTAAGAACAGTGTGATATTTAAGTGTGGGGGTGTATTAATTATGTATTGTGTGTTTGTTTTCCTATTTAGTATTTAGAGATGCATTATCATTAAATGAATTCAATCAGGATTAGAAATACATAATATGAGTGAATGAGTATACTTGAATGCTTAAACTGATTAACTTAGATTTCAGTTAAAAGGACATTAGCTTCTTGTGATAGATGAATGGCATTTTTCATTTGGTAAAAATTTGAGCCTTTTTGAAGTATTAAACACCAATTTTGAGTATCCTTTGTTGAAAGTGTTCTTTCATGATTAAGAAACTCTAAAACTTGCTTGCAAATACTAGTTGAGATCATATAACCTTATGCAAATGTTGAAATGATGAAGGCAATTAGGATTTACCCTATTAGCTTAAAAGCCACTATAATGTCACCCTTAGTTAGCCCCCTTGAGCTTAAATGAATCCATTTCTTTCTTTAAACCAAAAATATAAGCCTTAACCTTGATTTTTTATTCGCTTCATTACACCTACCATAAGGACAAGTTGAGCATTTGAAAAGCTATAATCAGGTTTAGGCAATAAGTGCAAGAGAATCATAACTTATAGTTGTCTTTTGAGTTAGGGATGGGTATGGTTGTAGTAATTTTCTTTCCTCTATATTTTTCTTCCCTTAATTTCCTTGTTTTAAATGAATAAATAAATAATTAAAAAAGAAAAAGAAAAAGAAAAGAAAAGAAAGAATGGAAAAGCAAAAATGAATTGAAAAGAAATAAAGGAAAAAGAAGATGACTAGAAAATGAAAGAAGAAGAGAGACATAAAAATTGGTAGTGCTAACTTTATTACGTGAGAGGAAAGAATTTAGTGTTTTATTTGTCATTTTTCATAATTACTTTCAATGCTCAATTAGTTCTGTGGTTTTAAACTACAATTTTCCTTTTTTCCTACCCCTATCCCGACCCCATTACAACCAAAATAAAGACCTTTGGATTGACATGTGTGTTTGATATGAGTAGTGGAGATTAGATTAGTAAGCAAGCCTATGGTAGATAACTTACATGAAATGAACGATGAGTGAATATTTACTACCTTTGAATGCTTGAGAGGATGGAGAGTGGAGTAAGTGTCTATCACACTTATTGATGGTTCTTTGAATTGAAGTGCTTGTTGATTATGAGTTTCAAGTTCTTAGGTTGTGATTGTTGAATTGATCGTTGATATCTTTGACTATTATTTACGAAATTTGTTGTTTTCATTGTTTGCTCTTTTATAGTCTAATGTACTTTATTATGCTTGAGGATAAGCACATTTTAAGTATGGGGGAATTTGTTGTTTCTAATTTCTATTACTTTTAATTGCCTTCATATCTTGATTTTGGTTACAAATCCTTGCGTTTTGATTCAACTATGAGATTAATTGAGTGAAAATGGTGTGAATATTGCATAAATGTTAATTGAGTTATTTTCTAATTTTGCATTAAAACACCAAAGTCACATAATTTTTGCATTAAATGTTATGCATAGTGGTGATTTTGGTTAATGCATGGGGGTGACAAAAGAGTCACACCCGTGACTTCCCATGCAGCAGGGTCACAAAAGAGTCACACTCATGCACAGGTGTGTATGAGGATGTCACACCCATGACTTCCTATGCACGGGTGAGACAAGGGAGTCACAATCGTGACTTCCCATGCACGCCTGTGAGAAGTTTTAATATTAATTCTAGCTTTAATACATGGCAGCTTACGACTTTAAAGCACGCAACCCTAAACCTAAAGAGAGTCAAATAAAAGGAGGAGTGGGTGGCAGTTGAGAAAAATTCTCTTTCATTCACTATTTCATTCGTTCACTCACACAGAGATACAGAGGGGAGTTGTAAAGAGATAGAGAAGAAGAAGATAAACAGAGACTAGAAACAGCGATAGTCTGAGAAGGAGAAGAAGAGACCAACAATAGAGAAGTGGGAGTTGGGAAGAGAGGCCAAAAGTGAGAGTTGGAGTTAATCTTGAGCAAACATTTGGTTGGAGGGGAGCAACTGAAGAAGAAGGCGAGAGCCAAAGCTAAAAGTTGAGGGTGCAGAAGACCCCAATATCTCATTATCTAACCCTCTGTTTGCTTATCTCATTCCTCATCTGTTGCTGGTTTCTTTGAGTTTATTATTTTGTTAGTATTAACTAATTCATACTCTTGTTAGCTTAATGAATGTTGGTTGTTATCTTATCATAGTTCATTTAAGTAGTTACTGGGTTCTTATTTTCAAACATTTGTTGACAATTATATGGGATTGAAGTATTTGAGTATGATGAATTGTGTTTATGATATGATGGGCTGATCTCCTTTTTTTAGAATTAATGTAGCTATTTAGTTAAATATGCATGATTGGGTTACGGATATGTTGTCTTATTTATTACCATGGTTTTTTAACTGAATAGATGTTATAGAATAGCCAAACTTGGCATCATTTTAGTGGTAAATGAAGATTCAAGAGATGAAGTTTAATACAAATCGTAAAACTATGGACATTTAGGTTAAGAACTAGAAATATATTAACTTAAGTGATAATTGGTAGTTGGGTTTTCATGATTAATTCGAATAGTAACTTATTTAATACGAAAATTAGACTAGTTCATTATTCGAATCGATTTAGAACCTAACTATTAATTTAGTATGACAACAATCCGGTCATTTTCCCTTAATCATACATAGGATATTAAATTAGTGAAATTAATTCTCAAGAGTTTTTCCACTTCAATTAATGTATTTATCTTTGCACCCAATTGATTCCGTCTACTTTTCAATTTAATTGCGTAATTTTCCTTAAAAACTTTCACTCAACAATCGGGATAGAATGTTTAGGAATGCATTGTTTTAATTTTATTTTTAATTCAAACTTAATTTAAGTTGACCAATTTCACCTTCGTGGGAGATGACCCTAGGTTACCAACTATAACTATCTCGTATACTTATGAGTAAGATAGCCTAGGTCTTTTTAGAACTTTTTGGGCATAATAGTGATCGTGTACATTTACGAGTGAGGTAGTGTTAAAAAGACATGGTCACTTGCACAATCGTGTATGGTAAACATATACAGTGTAGAAAAACCTATTTTGTGATACAAAAGAGGAAAAGATGTAGGTTTTGTATGAGACTGTGGCCATAAAATCCAAAAGTGAGGAAAATTAAGGAGAGGGAAAATAATGTAGTATTCTCATCCTTTTTTATTGCTTTTAGGATTGGTTTGAGTGTTGGTTGATTGTTACATCAACTTTGGTTTCAATCCTGAAACTTTGTAAGACAACATGTAATATGGGGTGAGAGATCAAACTTTGTAAATCTTTATTTAAGTTTAATAGGTTTGTTTATCGGTTTGGCCCTTAATTTTTTCCCTTTACACTGGAGGGTTTTCTGTATAAATCTATTTCATTATTAAGTTTCTTATTCTTATATCGATTTGTTGGTTGAAGTTAAAGAGCTTTTTTTACTGTTGACATTTGGATGATCTTTTAGATAGTTGTACTCTTTTCTTCCAACAAAGTTGGCACACTCTATTTCAAAAATAATGACTTTCTTACTTTGAGACCAAATAGGTGAATGATTAGTTAAACCCTAATTAAATTGAATAAATTCGTTTGTAATACATCCATATACTGGTGCTTCTACTGAAAAATTTATATTTCTCTCTTTTTATAAGCCATATAAAGGGGTTAATAATTGATATTTTATACACTATAAAGTCTCTATCACTTATACCCTTCTAAACGTGAGTCCTATGTATTAATTCTTACCAAGTCGAAAATGAAGAGGTGATATCATATAATATTGTATTATGTCGCAAATGATTGAGAAAAAAGAGAATTTGAAGAAAAGATACTCCATTAATTTCTTTTCTTGACAACAAAAGATACATTCATCTATTATATCAAAGAATTTCAATAGTTATCTAAAGTGTCTAACTTATCTTTGAAAGCTAATAAGAATAAAAATAAAGCTTTTGGTTATATTTGTTCGAATCAAACTAATTTATACCATTTAAACTTATTCCTTAAGAACTCTTTATGAGAGGTATTTGTAAAACTATCGGAAGAGTGTATGTTCCATGAAATGGTGTCGTTCTTATTTGAGTTTAAAGAGATTCCAAAGATTTTATTGGTAATGTAGGAGCTAGGCAGAAGTTTTGTAGATATCTTGAAATTTAGTTAAGTGCCTCATTAACTATTTCCAACTTAGGGATGTTCCTTTTAAAGGTCTGCATTACACTAACCTTAATAAGAAGGCCATTAGATTTCCAAATCTCTTGCCAGAAAGAAATGGAGAGCCTATTACTAATTCAATAGAGAAATTCTATCCTAACAATTTCCTTTAACTTCAGAATTTTAATCATATTCTCTAAATAATTGTATTTAGGCTTAATAGATTAAAAATTAATTCCTAAAAGATAATGAGTATGGATCCATTTTATCTACAATGCTCCCTTATTAGTTAATATCTTCTATATTCTCTTAATCGTGAGTACTTTATTGCTATCCCTAATAAATAATACACCCAAGCCGCCTTCATCTTTAGACATACATATTTCATTCCATTTAATTTTAGCTAAGGTATTATTTATAGTACTTCTAACTAGATCTTTTTTAATTTTTTATTACTACTAGTCATAACTTTCACTCACATATGATAAATAATTAAAGCCTATACTTTGCTCCAATTAGGGGGTGCTTGGTTAATGGGTTTGAGAATTGTCATTATCTGAACATTATTTTTATATCCGAGTTTTGAGGATTACTCTATACCTCCCAAATATAAGAGGATGAAAGCCATTCATGGGTCACGTGCAAGTGTCACGGGTGTGAGAGATCACTGAAAGTAAAAAAATTAAAGAAAGAAAAACCAAAAGTAGGAAAAAACAGATTTGAAGAATCTACTTTTGTTGGTGGTCTACAGATGGCCTATACAATTGAAGGTAATGGCTGACAGGTGGCCTACATTATTGAAGATTTTATTCTTAGATGATAATATCTTTGAATGAGTTGTCTTCTTTGTCCTTTTCTTTTTGTGATGTCGAGGGATATTTTTGACATTGATGTTGTAAATATTGATGCAGTTGTTGATAGAAAGCTTGCTTCCACTGTTCTGATAATTCACTAATATTCCAGATAAATTTTAAAAAGATGCTTCAAATTGCTTTATTAGCTGGAATGATTCATTAGACATAAGTGTTTTATATGCTGAAGTTATCAACATATTTGCTCCTCTATAGTTTAATTTGATTAAAGATTATGGGGTAATCTTTAGGCATTGTTGATAAACTCCCTTGATGCATTATAGATTGAACTGATTAATTAGATCCCAATCAAAATCATATTTAAGAGGGTCATTAATTGGTGGATGCATATCGTTGCTGATTCCAATTTATACATATACTATTCATGATAGCTGAACTTTAGTTTCTTTGAGACTGTCTGCTTTTTTGAAGATAAGATAGCTACTAAAAACCTAAACCTTGATAAAAATTTCTCTTTCCTTAGCAAACCACTCCTTGTAGTTTTTGACTGTAAGGACAAATCCTGCTGAAAATTCTAAAAGGGTGTTTAAAATAGTTAAATAAATAGTGCTACTAACCCATTTTAGAAAAAGAGGTAAGTAACTTTTGGTCAATATCGTTAACGATTTTGAGGATAGTATTGGAATTTTTTGATCTTCTTTCCTGTCATTGAGTTCTTGAAAGCAATCATAGAAGATTTCAGAAGCAATCTTTTTCATTTCTTCCTTGATAGCTTTGGCAGGGACGACATTTATTTTCTCCATATTGATAGGTTTTCCTAAGGTTTTCATTTTAGATTCTGATGACTATTTTTCCAAAGTTTATTTATAATGGGTCCTTAATGATGGTTCTTTGAATTCAGCCAAAGCCTTTTTTGCTTCATTGCAATTTGTATAGCTTTAATGGATAATTAAGGGTTTCCCATTAATATGGATGGCATCCTTATTCCATTCATCATATATTCCAGCCATGGATCCATTAAATATATCATAAACTTTGGATTCTTTGAAATCATCTTTTTTCTAGGGGATAGGTGCAGCTAGGGGGTTTGATAATGGACTGGTAGTTAGAATAATATGTTCGGGAATGTTAGGTAAAGCTATTTGGGTAATTTGTTGAGGAGTAATTGGTTGGATGGTTGGTTATACACTTGGTGGTTGATCAATAGATAGTTGTTGTTTTTCAAGGAGGTAATAGTTGCTCTTAACTGATTAATTTCTTTAGTTATACTTCCCACTTATTGTTGTAGGTCTAATAATTCAGTTTCCTTCTTATTGAGTAAATCCTTCAGGCTGAGGATAGCTGTTTCCATTCTTTGCTTAATGTATCTGCAAGACTGTTAGCAGAAGATTTTATATAATGTATTTGAAAATTATATTGATTTAATTCTAATTGCCATCTGATTAAGCGTCCTTGAATGTAATTTATTTTAATATTATATTTAGTAAATCCACATAAATACCTAGAATCTGTCTGAATATGAAATTCGACAAGTAATAAATAAACTTTTCATTTTCTTAATGTTTTAATACATGCAAGTGTTTCCTTTTCATGGATAGGATATTTCCTTTTAGTGGGATTAAAAGTCCCATTGATATATTTACATCAAAGATAATTCCTTAACTTGGGTGGTTATGCCAGAAGATAACCAGCCCATATATCCATACTTGCATCAATTTGTACTAACAGTGTATCATTATCATTATAATTATATAATGCTAATAAGTTTTTGCAAAGATTTTTTTAATATACATACCGTTACAATATCTTCTTTTGTCCATATCCATTAGATTTTTGTACTACATTTGAGTTGTAAATTTTTTCTTTCTTTAGCTAAATCTTTAAGAAACCTTGATCAGAGATATAGTTTAGTAATCCAAGGAATTTTTGAACTTCAGTTATGTTTTTTAAAGTTTTAGGAAAATGGTGTAATTTTTCAAGGATGTTAGGTTGTAATTTGAAGAGTCAATTATGAAATTCTATACCTAAATATTTGATATTTTGTTGTGCCAAATTAATTTTCTTTTTGCTTTGAATTAGTCCTCTATGTTGACATCTCGTGAGAACCTTTTTTTTTACGTTTTTTAGATGATCTTCCTTATCTTTATTTGAAAATATAATGATGCATCAATATAGGCTAATGTAAATTCTTCTGATCCTTCTAAATTTTTATCCATAAATCTTTGATAAATACCAGGGGCTTGTTTTAATTCAAAAGGTAATAAATTCCATTGGTAATATTTTTATGGTGGACATGTAAAGGTTGTTAATGGTTTGGTATTTTCATATAGTCTTAATTGTCAATAACCTGATTTTGCATTGAGTATAGTGAGCCAATGTTGTCCCTTTAATCGACATATAATATAGTTTTTTCTAGGTAATTTATATGCCTCACCTATAGTAGCTTTATTTAATTCATTATAGTTAATTACCATTATTGCTTATAGTTAATTACCATTCTTCTTTTTCCACATTTTTACTCGGAATGATTATTTACATAAAAGGCTGGGGCTGAATGTTTACTAGTGCTTGATGCTATTAATTGTTTTTATAATAATTTGGAACATTCATTAATAAATTCTTGTACATCTTCTTATGTATATGGAATATTATTCATAATATTAATTTCCTATGTCGAGTTTTTTAGTTTTATTTCATCCAACTGATTATTAGTATTCTTTTTATGATCTAGTGGATTTTCACTACAAACTTGTTCTATTAAGGTTTCTATTTTAGTTTGTAAAGTAAGATTATTAAGAAGATAAAATTGTAATTGATTTAATTTTTTTGTTATAATCTTCAAATTTTTATAATAAGTGGTATGGTATATAGGAAATTTAAGAGTTATGGATTTTTTATTTAAGGATTTTATTATTGGTGTTCGTAAAGTTATATAATACAAATATTGACAAAAAGGATTATATAATTTAAGCAAACTATTTCCTAAAATTAATGGTAATCCCGATTCTTGTTGATAAATTGAATGTATAATAAAAGTTTAATTTTCAATAATGATATTATTATAATAACTTACATACCAAATAGATTTAATACTTCTATATGCTATTCTTCTTTATAAAGGTTTGCTCAGTTTTTTCCAGTTTTGTAACAGTGTTTTAGATGTTATACAAATAGTAGCACATGTATCGATATAAGCATTAACTTTTTTTTATTCTGAATAATCATTTGAATAAATGTTGTATTCAAATTCAGTTGTTGATTCTTAAGTTTGGAATTCATAACGATATAATCAAGAAATTGTTGAATTTGTTTCATATTCTGACTCAATAGGTTCTAAATTATAATTTAAAATATTTACTTTTTCTTTGTTTTCATTTTGATTTCTTTTTGGGCATTTGTTTGCATAATGACCTTCTTCTTTACATTACCAACATTTACGTGTTTTCTTATTATGAGGACAATATTTTTTCTTTAGTTTAGTTTGTCTAAAAAAATTTTATAAGGTTTAAATGGGAATTTCTTATTCTTATTTGTGCGATATTTTTGCCATTTATATTTGTTATATTTATGTTTTCTTTATTTTTTATAAGAACAAGAGTCACATAGATATTGTTAAGGTACTTCTGAATATTTAGAACAACATAGTTGAATATCTTTATATTTGAGTAATTTATGTAATTTTGCTTCTAAGCATTTTTATTTATATATGCTACTAGATTATCATGTTGTTTCATTAAGAATAATTCTTCTACCGTTTTATTTATCATATAAGGTAATTTTTGAATAAATATTTGTATATACATTTCTTGTTCTGTACGAGTTAATTTATAATAATAAATTTTAAACTCACAAATGGATTCTTCCAAATACCAGATATCACATATTCGTATATTATTTAGATGCCATAGGGCATTTTTCTTTCTTCATTTTCAACTTCTTGTTTATATGAAGTTATATCTTTATAAATTTCGTTGGTAACTACATGAAAAGCTTTTATTAGTTCAATAGCATTAAGAAATTCATTGGTATTTTTTATTCGTATTTCATTATCTAATAAAAACTTTAATACTATACTAGTTGTTTTATAGGTAATAAAATTCTAAAAAGTACTAATATTTGTTAAGCCTTCAAAAGGTTTTTCTAATTGAATGGCTAACGCTAATATGTTAGACCATTCAAGTTATAAATTTTTTCTGGAGATAAACATAGTCTAAATTAAGGATTCCATCTAGTTCTAATGTTATATGTTTTAGTGTATATTTTGTAGAAAATTTTCGTATCTTATCGTCTTTCTTGTAATATCTGAAATGATTTAATTATTCTTGTTCTATAGGTTTATAATTCCAATTATAACTAGATTTACTTATCTTTTTCTTTTTCTCCACTTTGACTTATTTCGGGTTGTTCTTCTAGTTTTGAAGCTTCTGATTTTGGTTGATTCATATATATATCTCTTGTTGATCATATTCATAACCATAAATTATTTCACCTTGATCAGTAATACATTTTATAAGTTCATATTTTAAAGACTTGTTTTTGTTATTTAGTGTAAGTTTATTTACTAATTGAATAATTTCTTCCAATTGATCTTTTATATTTAGTTCTATATTTTCCATGGTTTTACTAAAGTTATATTAGATGAGCCAGATGGCTCTGACACTAATTTTGGTTCCAATATTTTTGTTATTAACTTTTCTAGTCTTTCATCTATTGGGTATACTATTTCAAATAATTTTTCATAGCATTTAATTAAAGATTCTAATATTTTATAAACTTCGTTGATTTCATTAAATTGTTGTAATTGATAGTTTTGATTTAATAGTTGTATTATTTCTTTTAATTGATTTTCAATATTAAGTTTTTTCTAATAGTTCAAATAATTGCTTAGTGACACTCATAATGTATTTAATTCTTGAATTTGTTTCTTAATATCAATTAATTCATCAACTAATTGTTTTGAATTTTTTTTCTATCTCTTTATTAGATATTCCAGGTTCAGTAAACCTAATAGGTTTTTCTAATCTTGTAGAATATGATTTTAAAAGGTTAGATTCTTGTTTAAGTAATTTATTTTCACTTAAAAATAAACAAGGTACATCATGAGAACTTAGTATATTTTGTAATTTTATAGGATAATTGATATTTGGTAATTCTCTTAAACTAGTTTTTAGATTTATTCCTACCATAGCTACATCATTAAATAATTGATCGATATAAATTCGATCTGTATTTTTAAATTCAATACTATGATGAGAATTAGTTAAAGCATAGTTCAAGTACTAAAATATTAATGTGAGAAAGTGATAGCTGAGAGTATAATACTTCGAAGATCACCGGTGTATTTCGACCCCCTCCATGGCTTCTTTCTCTTCTTCTTCTCCACTGTCTACTTCTCACTCACCCCTCTCCCACATCTGTGAGCCTTCCCCTGGAAAACCCCCTTCGTCACCTTCCTCAAAACCTAACTCCTAAAATACTGACCCAAATCGCCCAATCCTTGCTCCTATTCAGATAGCCGAAGGTTTGAAACATCAGAGTGACTCGATTCATACATAGAATGGTCAAGACGTTCCCTCTTATGACTGTGGAGCTTCGGTGAAATCTCTTCAAAGAACCTGGAAATTTCTTGTAGCCGACATAGTGGAGGAACCTTCAGCTATCAAAGAGTTAGCTTTCTACCCCCTGGAGGTTAAGGATAACCTAATCCTTGTTATCCCGCCACCTGAGTTAGCATTGAAAGGAGTAACCAAAATTTGTCATTCTCTAAACGGATTCTTCATTGGTAAGCAACCTACTTTTCCAGTGGTGCATAGAGCCCTTTCAAAATCTTGGTTAGCATGTGGTTTGATAAAAATTCTAGTGACTAGCTCGAACAAGTTTTTATTTAAGTTTGATTCTGAATGTGGTATGAATAAGGAGCTAGAGAAGGTCCCGTGGCATATCCAAGGGAAGCCAATGTTCTTAAATAGAGTTTGAATGTAAGGGAACATGAGGATATTAGGTACGCCTCTGTCTGGATAATGTTTCATAATATTCCTTACCAATATTGGAACAATGAGGGATTGAGTAGGATTGCTAATATAGTGGGAAAACCTCTACTCATGGATTCCCATACAACCTAAATGTCTAGAATCCTATATGCTCGAATGTGTGTTGAATTAGAATTGGAGAGGAGCTAGCCTTCGTCCTTTCAATTGGATACCTATAATGAATAGGGATGAGTGACATTGAAGGAGATTGCAATCGAATATGAATGGAAGCCTGAGAAGTTACACTGAAGAGAGCACGGAAACCTACTGGTAATATGTTTGAGACTAGGACTCAAAAGGAATTAGACAGAGAGAATTGCTCACTTCCTATATGTGAAACTCAATAGTTGGGGGAAGATTAGGAGAAACCTCTAGAGAAAGAACAAGTTAGTCCTAAGGGAGTAAAATTGTTGAAAATCTAAATGAGCAAAGCAAAGGCAAAGAAAAGCAACAACAGTAGGACGATTCAATGGGAAGCCTCGAAGATGTTGACTTTCCTAGTGTAAGCAAAGCCAGTAATTATATTGGCTCCCCTAAATCTAATGTGGTTCCATATATTTCTAATGATTCTCAGAGTCAAGGTTTATTGGAAGGGGCAAAGGGGGTTTTTACCATTAGGAAAAGCAAAAAATCTAGAAGAAAACAACAACAATAGGTCTAGTTTGGTGTATAGTATTATGGATTTATGTTTTTGGAATATTAGAGGTCTTAATAAAAAAAAAACATCTAGCTGTCAAGTCTTATCTTAGAATGATGTCGGTTTCTTTTATGTATTGGAAAGAATCTAGGATCAAGTCTCTTTTCCTTTTGAATAATATCTGCTCTTATTTGTTTCCTAAATGACATTTCTGTAGTAATTTAAAACAAGCTTCATGTGCCAGGTTAGTAGTAGCATGGAACCCTGGTAAATTTGTGTGTGCTTCTCTTATTACTACTAATCAGTTGATCCTTTTGGAGGTGACCACTATGAATTGTGATTCTAGTTTTTTTTTCTTGTATTTATGGGGTGAATAATGCTAATCATAGGAAAAACCTTTGGTCAACCCTTTCCAATATCAAACTCATTATTGGGACTCAACCATGGCTTATAGTTAGGGACTTTAATGCCATTTTATTTGTGCATGAAGCTAAACCTCTTAGTTCCTCAACTATTAGTGGGATGAGAGACTTTAGGAAGTATGTTGAGGAGTGTGACGTGTATGACCTAAACTCTAGCGGTCCGAAGTTTACATGATCTAATAAGCAATATGGTGAATTCCACATAGCTAGAAAATTAGACAAAGCACTTATCAATTCGGAGTGGAGTTCTCGATTTCCTATATCCTTTGGTGAAATTCTTAATCCTAATATTTCAGACCATCCCCTGTAGTGATAAGATCTTTAACTGTCCAAAAGAAGAGATCCTCCCCTTTTAGGTTTTCAAATTTCCTAGTCTCACAACCAAATTTCCTTCAGATAATAGAAGAGACTTGGAATTCACATATCTGAGGGACCCCCATATTTTGTGTAGTTTCTAAGCTCAAATGAGTAAAAAATGCTCTCAAATGCCTAAACTTAAATCAGATTGGCGATATTAATGTCATAGTTGAGACTTGTCAAGCTACCGTCAATAACATCCAAGACCAAAAGAGAGCTTTGCCTAATAGGACTCAACTGGATGTTGAAGAACAAGAGGCTATGACCAATTTGTTTAAGGCTTTAGATGACCAAGAATCCTTCTACAAACAATCTTCCCATATCAAGTGGCTTAGAGAGGGGGATAGGAACACCAAATTCTTTCATAATTCCTTCTTATCAAATAGGAACAGAAATAATATCCACTCTTTGTTGGTGAGTAATGGCCATAGGATTACTGACTTAGAAGAAATTTAGAAACAATTTCTAAATTTCTTTCAAGATTGCATTGGTACAAAGAAAGATCTAGCTTCTTCAAGAGAGTTTTTAGCATCTTTTTTTCCCCACCCGATTCTTGAGCACCTTAGAAATACCTTTATAGCTGAAGTTACTTCGCAGGAGATTAGGAAAGTATTCTTTTCTTTCAACCCGAATAAGGCCCCTGGCCTGGATAGCTTTAATATCTTTTTCTGTAAACACACTTAGCATATTATCAGGAATGCAATCACTAGGACAATCCAAGACTTTTTCAAACATGGGAGGCTCCTCAAAGAGCTTAATTCAACTTTTATCTCCCTTGTCCCTAAGAAGAACCAGCCATCCACTGTGTTGGATTATAGACCTATCTCCTATTGTAACATGATTTATA
Organism: Erythroxylum reticulatum; assembly: GCA_025504915.1. Lineage (NCBI taxonomy): Eukaryota > Viridiplantae > Streptophyta > Magnoliopsida > Malpighiales > Erythroxylaceae > Erythroxylum > Erythroxylum reticulatum. The sequence continues at coordinate 23,702 of JANSVA010298011.1, forward strand.
AGGTGATCACAAAAATCATTTCTAATAGACTTAGAGAGATTTTACCCCTCCTTATCAACCCAAACCAAAGTGCTTTCATTAAAAATTGCCGTATAGGGGATAACATTCTTTTATCTCAAGAAATCTTTAAGAACTATCATCTTTCTAATAAGCATAGGAGATGTGCTCTCAAACTAGATTTGGCAAAAGCTTATGATTCTATTCAATGGGATTTCCTCCTCAATGTGCTCCTAGCTGTAAGGCTACCTCCTATGTTTATTAAGTGAATTGAAGAGTGTGTAACTTCACCTTCCTACTATATCTTGATCAATGGTTCTGCTACTAAATTTTTCTGTGGGAAATCAGGATTAAAACAATGAGATCCTCTCTCTCTCCGTACCTCTTTAGTATTTGTATAGAGGTGCTTTCTAGGACTCTAAATGTTACAATAACACAAAATCCTACTTTTCAATTCCATTAGAGATGCAAACCCTTAAACTATCCCATCTTTTGTTTGCTAATGATTTGTTATTGTTCTATCATGTTGATCTTAATTCGGTGAATACCTTGCTTAACTGCTTGCGAACTTTCTCAAATTTCTCTGGGTTGGATATGAACCCTAGCAAAAATCAATTCTTTTTATCTCCTAATGTGGAACATTTGGCCATTCAGTTGGAAACCAATTCAGGTCTTAAAAGGGGTAATCTTCATATGAGATACCTAGGTGTACATGTAGATTGACTAGGAGAGATTGTATCCTGTTGTTGGATAAAATTGATTCCAGAGTTAACAAATGGACTTATAAAGCCTTATCCTATGCTGGTAGACTTCAATTGGTAATTTCTGTCTTGTCTACTTTTCAGGTCTACTGGGCTAGCCATTTCTTGCTTCTTGTCTCTATCTTTAAAGAAATTGTGTCTAAACTTAGGAACTTCTTGTGGTCTGGTAAGGTTGTGTCTAAAACTCATATAAAATTCAAGTGGAATGACATTTGTAGACTTAAAACAAAGGGTGGTCTGGGGATTAAACATTTGTCTACATGGAACAATGTCTTGTTAGGTAAAAGGATTTGAGTTGTTTTCAATGATAAAGAAGTTTTGTGGGTAAAGTGGGTTCACACCATTATTCTTAGAAGTTAAAACTTCTAGAGTGCCCAACTGACTAATAATAGTTCTTGGAGTTGGAGGAAACTTATTTAGGTTAGAAATATTATTGGGAACCATTTCAGATTTAAGATAGGAAATGGAATTTCTACTCTCTTATGGCAGGACCCTTGGCACCCTAGAGGT